>VDFB02385071.1:0-148491 GCA_007258455.2 Sequoia sempervirens | reverse complement strand
TAAAAGGGAAAAGGACGCCATATTGAAGAAAGAGCTAGGGTTTGAACATTGAGTTGGATTTTAGGGTTTCGTGAAGTCAAACGAAACTTATAAAAAGGAATCTTGTGCATCATTTCTGGATCTTTGGTCGACTATACTGTTATGCTGCCGGATTGGCTCTGGAAACTGCTTCGAGGAATGAAGGCCTCCTAGCTCGGGCATCGCTTCGTGTTTGCAAGACAACATCTAGTGGTGAATCATTGTATTGTGAGTTGCATTTAGTTTGTGTTTTGTTCTCAGCTCATTGCATAGTTAGATTTGAATTGGCATTTAGTAGTTTCAGCAAATTGCATTGTTCTAGACAGCAGATTTCATGTTTTAATCATAACTCAAAAAAAGACAAAATTATAGTTCTGGGTATCATTCCATTGTCATTGTTAGACCTAGGCGTCCATATTCTCCCATTTGCAGATTTTAATGTTGTGTATTGAATTTTTAAAGTCAAGTCGAATTCCTCAACTGGGCCGTACCATTTAATGGCATTGGGATTCGTGCATAATTCATGTGTGGGTTTTAGATCTGTTTTCATTGTCTCATCTTAGGCGTCTCCTTGGTTAAGGCTTAGTGCATTTGATTTCTAGTCAATCGGAGGTTATACGTGGAAGATATGAGCATTTAAGTAATTCCTTAGACTGCTGTTTATGCATTTAATGAGCAGATTTGTAACAAAAATCAGAAATCTATATCTTGATCTTTGAAAGCGTTTGGTTTTGGTATTACTATTCAAAATAAAGGTGGTTCCATATGATGTAATGCTGATCCTTTAATTTCATAAGATATTGGCAGGCGAAAGCTCCTTATTTGTAAAACTGACAGTAGTACTGGCAGTTATTTCATTATTGCTCAAATCTGGTTGTGTTCTCAATTTCAATTAAGTTATTGTAATAGTTATAGCTCCGCCCTATGGTAGCTACTTTCCCATTCTGGGTCAGCAAGCACATTCTGGGTGTCGAGTATTTCCAGTTTCAGCATTTATTTCAAGCATTTAATTCTGTAGTCACTCCGTCATATGGTCGCCCCTCACTCCGCCTTGGATTGGGTAGCACATACTTGACGTTGAGTTCCTTTCTGTATTTAGAGTAGAGATCCTCTGACCAATGCTCGCCATCATCGGTGCCATTCTGGTTAGAGTTGCTTTCTTGCACGTTTTGGTTTATTCTCTAACCTTAACGGGTGCTCTGCTTTGTAATTTGTAAATTGAAAAAGCGAAAAATTTGGCTCGGAATATTTCATCACGACACTACTCCATCTTCTTCATAGGAGATATGCAGAATATCACCTAGTTGGGAGATTGGTTCTTATGTTGATTTGTTTCCCTCTCCTGGAAGCAAATCAATCATTTCATCCCATGCAGTTCATTATGATTACCAGATTGTTGAGCCAATTTGGGAGCATGAGTCAATTTATTGTTTCGAGGATTCAAAGATGGATGATTCAGGTCAACAAAGAGGGATCATGCAGTTTGTGAATAAACCATTATTTGAGGTTGATGGTGGATTGGTCTATGATAATCCACTCTTCGAGTTGGAAGCCGATCACACTTCTGATATTAGTTTAGGGTTGAGCGATAATCGCAGTGTTTGGGATCTTTCTAGTGCATCAGAATTCCAAATAGGGCTCACTGAGGAGTTTAATAGTGTGTACACGGTGAGGAGTGCTTACAGTTTTTTCTTTGATCCACTTGTACATGATTTGTTTTCGATGCA
Organism: Sequoia sempervirens; assembly: GCA_007258455.2. Taxonomy (NCBI): domain Eukaryota; kingdom Viridiplantae; phylum Streptophyta; class Pinopsida; order Cupressales; family Cupressaceae; genus Sequoia; species Sequoia sempervirens. The sequence goes on along the minus strand of VDFB02385071.1, from coordinate 146,746 downwards.
CAATTCTTGTGCGCATGATGGTTCTCTTTGCCCAGTTGAGGGAAGCCAATCATTTTTGTGCACAAAGTTACCATCTTCAGAAGATGAGACTAGAGGATGCAAGTGTTAGACTCAATTGTTTGCAGGAAATTACTTGCAGGATTAGAGGTGGGATTACCATCATGTTGGTGTGTACCTGACAAAGTTTGCCACTTCTGGGTTTCAATGGGGGATAGGGCTTCCTAGAGGTTGTAGTGGCAATGGGCATGATGCTTGGTTAGTTATCACATCCAAAGGAGTTTAGCAGGAGTTGCAGAGAGACATTGTGTTACAGACGCTTCCAAATATTTTTTATCTCTTTATGGCGAATGGATGTGAGGTTCAGTTGTTTTGGGATCCAAGTGGTGACAGAGCCAGCACTATAGTTTGGATGGGTCCCATTGGTTGGCTTCACCATTTCTAGCATGGTGAAGATTGGATTAGGGTTGAGCAACAAAAGTCTGAGAGAGTTATTCTCGACAGACTTCTATTTTGGATTTGGGATCCAGGTATATTTTTTTGGACACTCTCCATTGTGCAGAGGGATCCTTTGTGTGCATCAGGGTTCCAGTCAGAATTCATTGGTGAGTACTACGGTATGTACATGGTGTGGATTGCTCACAGCTCTGCATTTGGTTCACATGTACATGTGTCGAGTTCGATACACGGTTTTAGTGCGCAAGGATTGGACAGTTGGTTTGTTGTCTCTCTTTGCATAGTTGAGTTTATGCTAGTGCTACAACAGTTGTGTTCATATGTGAGACATTACATAGTCTTCTTTTGGACCTCTGGTGGAGTGGTGTTTCTTTGCAGTCGAGATTGCTTGGGGACTATAATGTCCCCATTTTCGCGAGCATCAAAGGCTAACACAGATGGTTAGAGGGTCTTGTTTGGCAGATATCAAGGTGGTTTCTTCTCCAAAGCTTTGGGTGGTTTAGGATTGGCCTTCGTTTGGTGATTTAAGACTCAATTTCACATACTATTTATAGTAAGTTAGTAGGTCATGAGGGGCTAGTGTTTCTAATTATAGTAAGGCACTTGGACAGGTGGGGTGTTCAGCATTGATCCCAATTTTCAGTTGGCCGAGCAAAATAAGGAGTAATATGCATGTTATATTATTTAATTATAATTAATCATTAAAAGTATATTATAAAGTTATATTATAACTTTATGTCTAAAGGGGCCATTTAATGACTTAAAGCACATTAAAAAATTAAATAAAAGTACGCCCTCTTGAAGGAGTTATTTTATAAACTCTAAATGCACATTTGATATTATTTTAATTGATTGGAAAGAGCTTCTAGAGGGTTGACTTCTTATTGAGAAATAATAAAAGGGATCAATCACGGCCATTGTATTCATCCAAGATTTGGATATTTGATTTGAATGTTTGTTGTGGACCTAGGGTTTCTGCAATTTCTACATATTTGGCATTGGAGAGTGTAGCTTCTTCATTGTAACAACATTCTAAGGTTGTGACACTATCAACTGAAAATGTTTAACTGATTGGCTTCATCCAGGAGTCAATATTGTGCTTCATTGGATTTACAGGAGAAATTCAGAACAAGGGTTACATCATCTTTTCAAGATCAGAAGTTTGTTTCCAGGTATGAATGCTTTCAATGTAATTTCATGACATTTATATCTCTGAAATAATATTATAATTGTGCTTCAACATTTCCTTGTTCTGTAAATTTTATGCCTTATTTGGTAATATTTCAAGAAAACTTCAAAACATTCGAAAAACATCAAACCAACAGTTGCAAAATTAGCTCAAGTAGAACTAGGGTTCTTACATTATTACAAAGCTAATGAAAATTTGAGACAACCAAGTCAACACTTCAGGCCGAAGGTTTTTTCTTAAGACATCTTACCATTTCCATAACAATTATTATATTATATGGCTAGGTGTTGAAATGTCTCTAGTCCTTATGATGTAGCCTCTTTGGAGATAATTTTTTTTGTTATCATATATGTAGTAAGGATCTTGTTGTTGCTTCTCTTTGATTGCCAAATGCTGAAATGTTCTTAGGAGGAACATTGACATACCATCGATCCCCCAAGGGTGCCAACTTGGCAGGCTTTCTAAATCTTTGCATTTTGTTCAATCACCCTCTTAAGCAAGATCTGTTAAAGGCATTATATATATATAATTTATATATTAACCCCTCAAGCCACTTTAACCGTAAATGCAACTTTGCCTTCTTGTGCTAAAACCTTCTAATGTATATATCTGGGCTGAAGCTTGTCTTTTCCTCACACCAGCATTATTGTCTTGTAAATAAGGTTGTAATCTGAAGAAGAACCAATCACCTTCTAAGAACAAGTGCTGATCCTTCTGGGTTTTCTCTTTGTTTAATGTTGATTTAAGGTTTCCTCTCCATCTGTTGGTTCTCCTGTGTATAAAATCAGAGTCTTGTGGCAACTTATGTTATTTCCAACATTCCAAGTTTTCAAAGCCTCAAAGTTGAACAAATTATTAAAAAAAATCAACATCTCCAATCAACTTACCAGATAAGGCAATACTTTAGTGAGTAGGTAAGGGTGCCATATCAGGCTGACCAACTTCCAAGAACATAATGGCACTACTTGAAGGCCTAGAGGGTTTTTTGTAGTTGCCTTCCCTTTGTGTTGTACATGTTCTTGTTCATGTGTGATAATCTTGAATTTTTAAAAACTGACAAAAAAGTACACCTTATTTTACCTTTTTTTATGAATAAGGTTGTAATCTGAAGAAGAAACAATTACCTTCTAGCAACAAGTACTGATCCTTTTTTTGTGAATAAGGTTGTAATATTAAGAATAACCAATCACCTTCTAAGAACAAGTGCTGAATCTTCTGGGAGTTCGTTTTACTTACTGTAGATTTGAGGTTTTCTCTATATCTGTTGGCTCTCTTGTATAAAAAATCAGAGTCTTGTGGCACCATATGTCATTTCTAACAGTTCTGAGCTTTCAAAGCATCAAAGTTTAACTACTTATTAAAAAAATGCTTTGGTGAGAATGTAAGGATGCCATATCAGGCTGACTAACTTCCAAGAACACAATGGGCATTCCATTGCCAAAATTAATATTCTGCTAAGTGTTCTCACACAATAATTTGCACTACTCTTAAGACCTAGAGGTTTTTTTTGTAGTTACTTTCCCATTGTGTTTAACATGTTCTTTTGCATGTGTGATAATCTTGAATTTTTAAAAACTAACAAAAAACTACATCCTAGTTTACCAAAGTAACACTAACTGACAGGAATTATAGAACACTGCAAAAAATCTTAATGCTGGATGATCCAAAACTTGGTATAATTGTTTAGATCTAGTAGGTCTTGAAGATAGGTCACTGAGGGCTTGAAGATAGGTCACTAAGGAAGCATGGAAGTTCACCTGCAGCAATGTTGCAAGAGTTCCGGTTTTGTGCCAAACAACATAAGATCTTCTGTAATGCCATTTATGATCTTGTCAGTCCTTTCTACTGCTATAATTGCTTCTGTTGGGGTGATAATAACACTTGAATGACTAGGTGAAAGTCTATGCACAAATTTGAACCATCACTACTATTACCTTCTTCAAGTTGGGTAGTCAGAAATTAGAATATTAAAACAATATTCTCTTCATCTTTTATGCATTTTTTTGGCCTTCATTTGGAAGGATCTGCTTTTGGGGTATTCTACTTTTATACTTTTTGAAATAAGATTCCTTTTGAAAGAATTTTCAAAAGGATCTGGGTAGTCAGAAATTAGAATATTAAAACAATATTTTCTTCATCATTTATGCTTTTTTTTTGGCCTTCATTTGGAAGGATCTGCTTTTGGGGTATTCTTCCTTTATACTTTTTGAAATAAGATTCCTTTTGAAAGAATATTGCCTCTTGGATAAATGGATGCTAGAATAAAATGGCCACATGTTTTATCTCTAATTTTGCTTGATTAGCAAACTTTTTGTTCACCTGCATCTTTTTTTTTCCTTTGCCATCATTGTTTTTTATTTGGTGTATTCACCTAAAAGTGATCGATATATTGTTTTGCTTCAATAAGTTAAAAATGGTAAATAAATAACATACCACCTTTTAATAATGTTCTTCCTTTTATAAATATAAAATCAGTTTTGTAAAGTGACTAGTATTATTTTTTACAAGCTTTTCACTAGAATGTGTTGTAGTAACAAAGGAATGGTTTGTAATTTTGCCATTGATGATCTAGAACTCTTGAAGTTTCACTTTAATATCCTTTGTTTTTTGTGTGTACATTTAAGTATTTCACATCTATTCATACATCAGCACGCGCCTGCCAAATTGACAATCTAAACAGTTCTTTGAAACACAATCAACTTGGATCGAGGAAATACCAAAAATCTCAGAACCAACTTGGAAGGAAACAGGAGGAAGGATGGATGGGTCCTACTTATGCAGGGGTAGTGCTATAGGGTAAGTGTTTTAATAGCACCATTAATACATTTCGTCATTTATACCCTCCTTAAATATACCATAGAATTTCTACCTTCTATGATAGACCATAGCTTAGTACTCCCCTTTTTTTATAGAATAACAATCATTGTTATGGAGTGAATTGAATGAAAAGCAGACAATATGAACACTTCTACTAAAATATTATGGTGATCAATTTGCTTATATTGTATTGTTTTTGTCCCTATTATTCTATGCCGATTTTATACTCATTGCATGTAGACAATAATAGAAAAGAGGGTCAATTGAGATGCATGCATGTACTTTTCACTATCTAGTTGTTGGCGTGTTACGTATAAAATTGGTGAACAACGAGATTCTATACTCATTTTCTGAATTTATTCATTTATCGATGTGAGTATACAATATTCATTCCAAATAATCTTTTATCCATTCATATTATTTATTCATTACGTTTATTCCTATCCATTGGAGCATGGGATAGAAAAACTCCATAACCTTTTTATTCATTTATTTATTCATCTATTTATGCATCCCCATCGAATGCAGCGTGAAAAGAGATATTTAAGAAATAACCTTTTATTTATTATTGGCAAATAAAATGAAAGTACACACAAGCAGTCCAGATACTGCAAACAAACACTACACTATCAATTCTTTTGGAAGCATATGCACACACAAGTAACCACACTTCATCGAGCTACTGATTCATCAATTAAACAAAATATGTTATTTAAAAATGTGCATCTTTATATAAGATTGGCCTCAACCAGCGTTACTACATAGAAAATATATTTGACATATTTTAGAATATTAAACTATTTTAAACTATTTTAAACTACTAGAACCACGATAAAACAACCTATAACTTTCTAAAGACATTAATATAATGCTACATAAAACTATCAAACTAACTAAAACAACCAAAATGACATAGTTGTAGTTATCCCCTATGCCTAGAAGACTCTCCAGCAGAGGTGGAGGTAGCGGCTGACCAGTATAACACCTCGGTCTTTCCATCCATTTCTTCGAGGGCTTTAGTCCATGTATTGAAACAGTTCCAATCTAGGTTGCCTTGGGTGCATTTGGGAAACATTGCCACCAGATTGTGACTGATGGAGGAGCTGCGAAGGCCCGAGTTTTGGACCGCAATGCATACGTGAAGCTCCTCCTTGTCGAACTTGCAGAGATTGTAAACTACGATCTTTTGGGAGGTCGTCCAGGACTGGAGAATCCACTGTAAAATTTCGTCAAAGGGAATCTGATGACGCCCCGAGAACCCGAGGTTCACGAGCAGGTAGTAGGAAACGCCTTGAGCACCTGAGGTTCTCTGACGTATTAGCTTTTCCTAAAAGAGCGGATAAAGTAAAATCATACTATGGTTACTCTAGTTTCTTATGCCTATGTCGAGTGGCCCTCTTCTATTCTAAACAGAGTTGTTGCACCTTCGAGAATTTCCAGACAATGTTGGATTGTATTTCTCATTTACAATAATTCAAATCCATGTGTACCCCTAAATATTCCTTTTGCTTCATTCCGTACTGGTTGTGAAGACCCCAATTTCCCGGCTCCCGAGGATTCTTTTAAGAAGTCCCACCTGAGATCATATCTATTACTAATGCTTTCCTCTCCGGAAATGCATTCAACAATCATCATGATCACGAAAGAGGGCATTCTTTCAAGATTGCAAGCTCTATTTGATTGTATTCACATTATGATTGCCCAAGATCGGGGAACTTTCCACGTAACTATTCGATCCGAACTAGTAATAGTCTCCTTTAGCATCCTTCGATCGAATAGCTACGTGGAAAGTTACCCGATCTCGGGCAATCATAATATGAATGCAATCAAATAGAGCTCGCAATCTTGAAAGAATGCCCTCTTTTGTGATCGTGATGATTGTCAGATGTGTTTCCAGATAGGAAAGCGTTAGTAATATATATGATCTCAAGTGGGACTTCTTAAAAGAATCATCGGGAGTTGAGAAATCGGGGTCTTCACGACCAGTACAAAATGAAGCAAAAGGAACATTTAGGGGTACACGACATGGATTTGAATTATTGTAAATAAGAAATACAATCTAGCGTTGTCTGAGAATCCTCGAAGGTGCAACAACTCCCTTTAGAATAGTAGGGGGCCACTTGACATGGGCGTAAAAAACTGGAGTAACCATGGTACGATTTTATTTTATCCGCGCTTCTAGGAAAGAGTGGTACGTCAGAGAACGTCGGGTTCTCAAGGCGTTTCCCGCTACCTGCTCATGAACCTTAGGTTTTCAGAGCGTCGTTGGATTCCCTTTGACGAAATTTTATAGCGGTTTCTCCATTCCTGGGTGACCTCCCAAGAGATTGTAAGGGGCCACTTGACATGGGCATAAGAAACTGGAGTAACCATGGTATGATTTTATTTTATCCGCTCTTCTAGGAAAGACTGGTACGTCAGAGAACCTCAGGTTCTCAGGACGTTTCCCGCTACCTGCTCATGAACATTGGGTTCTCGAAGCGTCGTTGGATTCTCTTTGACGAAATTTTATAGCAGTTTCTCCAATCCTGGGTGACCTCCCAAGAGATCGTAGTTTACAATCTCGGTGAGTCTGGCAGGGAGGAGCTTCACGTATGCATTGCGGTCCAGAACTCAGGCCTTTGCAACTCTTCCATCAGTCACGATTTGGTGGCAATGTTTCTCGAATGCATCCGGGGCAACCTAAATTGGAACTGTTTCAATACATGGGCTAAAACCCTTGAAGAAATGGATGGAAAGACCGGGGTGTTATACTGGTCAGCCGCTACCTCGACCTCTGCTAGAGATTCTTCTGGGCGTAGGGGATTACAACTGTCATTTTGGTTGTTTTAGTTAGTTTGGTAGTTTTATGCGACGTTATATTAATGTTTTTAGAAAGTTATAGGTTGTTTTATCATGGTTCCTGGTAGTTTACAAATAGTTTAATATTCTAAAATATGTCATATATTTTCTATGTAGTAACATTGGTTGAGGCCGATCTTATATAAAGATGCACATTTTTACATAACATATTTTGTTTAATTGATGAATCAGTAGCTCGATGAAGTGTGGTTGCTTGTGTGTGCGTATGTTATCAAAAAGATTGATAGTGTAGTGTTTGTTTGCAGTATCTGGACTGTTTGTGTGTACTTCCATTCTATTTGCCAATAATAAATGAAAGGTTATTTCTTAAGTATCTCTTTCCATGCTACATTCGATGGGGATGCATAAATAGATGGATAGATAGATGAATAAATAAATGAATAAAAGGTTATTGAGTTTTTCTATCCCATGTTCCGATGGATATGAATAAACGTAATGAATGAATAATATGAATGGATAAAAGGTTATTTGGAATGAATATTGTATACTCACATCGATAAATGAATAAATTCAAAAAATGAGTATAAAATCTCGTTATTCACCAATTTTATATATAACACGCCAACAACTAGATAGTGAAAAGTACATGCATGTATCTCAATTGGCCCTCTTTTCTATTATTGTCTACATGTAATGAGTATAAAATTGGCATAGAATAGTAGGCCCAAAAACAATACAAAATAAGTAAATTGATCGCTATAATATTCTAGTAGAAGTGTTCATATTGTCTGTTGGGCGTAGGAGATAAGTACAACTATGTCATTTTGGTTTTATTTAGTTTGGTAGTTTTATGCGACGTTATATTAATGTCTTTAAAAATTTATAGGTTGTTTTATCGCGGTTCTGGTAGTTTAGAGTGCGCCCCAAAATTTCATCAAGATCAAAATAACTTGGATGATGGATGCAAATGGATGAAAAATGGATTGGATAAATGGTTCATGAATGCATGGATTTATTATGCATAGGGTGGATAGAATGCTCGATTTATTATGGATGGGATGAGATGCTTTCACCTGAAGTGGAACACGTAGATGCTTGATTCTACACATGACGCATGTTTGCTAGGTTTTCATCATGGTCTTGCCCAAAGCGTCGCACATGCGGTTTTCACTAAAGGACTTTTTTTAATTGCTTTCTGTTTTCAATACTTTTTTTAACTTTTTTTTGGATTTTCATTTTTTTGGTTTTTTTGGTTTTTTTTAAAAGATTTATGTTGACCCACCTAGTAGTGTTAATGTATATGTTTCTGTCATAATGTGTCATAGGTATCCTGCCTTAAAAATTTGCTTTGCTAAGATACGTGCACTTGAATGCAGCTTTTGGGATTCATGATATGCTTCCTCGATACCGAAGTTAAATTTGTCTTTGTGCAAACATCGCGATAGAGTGCCTTCTGAATCTTTATGATGAAGGGTCGTTGCCAATACATGATCAATGTGAGAACTGGATATCATGCATGGAAGCATGGACAGAGTGTGTTTAGGGATAAAAGATGTATTGGTTGACAGTTTGGAATCTTTGACTCTCCAAACTTGGGAAGATAAGCAATGATAGGTGGATACAGAAGTGTGTTGAATTAGGACCAACTGCTTGATACACGTTGTACGTCGCCTGAAAATCCTGTTGTTGCTTTTGTGGACATCTTTGATGGATACCTTTCCCTTTTTTATTTTGCCTCATAGTTTCTTTGACTGATGGAGTTTGATAGGGATGATCTTTCTTTGTATGTTTTGGTATCCATTTGTATTTGATTTGTCCATTATGCTTTCCAACTTCTTTTTCTTTGATATCATTCTTTGTACTTTGATTCAATTCTTTTTTTTGACGTTGATCCCAATTCATAGATGGGGTGATAGGTGGATGAAAATTCATGATGTGACTAGTTGTAGTATTGGTATCGGTTTCATCATAAGGATTATTCGTGCTCCCTATGTTGATGCTTGCACTGGATAAAATTGCCCCCAGTATAGTGCTAGTGGCACCTTCGTTCCTTGATTTTGTCTGTTCTGAGATGTCTTGTTCAGTAAATATGCTCTGACAAATGAACACCGTAGATGGCATTGTTTCAATTTGTCGCTCTGCTAACTCTGGATTATACTGTTTTGTCTGACTTGCTTCCTTGAGTGGAAAATCTTGCGATATATCTGATACTGTTGTTGACAACTCTGTTTGACTGTAGGAATTAATAATATGTTCTTTTTGTGTAATAGAATCTTGTTCTAACTGAATATCATCTACGTGTCCATCCATAGAAAGCATCTCATGGGTAAATGGAGGAGTATGCACTACATGGATATGATCATCTTCCATAAATAGGAGAGTGTCCATTAGATTATTTTAGTATTTTAAAGACAAATTCTTGATCCTGAATGATTTCGAAGCTGCATTCATCATGCTTTGGATCAAGTTCTTGACATGGATTAGTTTCAAAGGATGGATTACCTATAAGGGGGTCTTGGATGTCGTCATTAGAAATGGTAAGTGGTTCAATATCCTGAAGTGTCGAGTTTAGGGTTCTTTCAATATTTGTAACCATGAGGTCAAAGGGGTTCAACATGTCTTGGAAGGGACCATTGTTAGACCTTTGTGAGAGACATTGATTATGCTTTTGAATAAATTCTTGAGATATGTCCTCTAACTCATAAGGCAATGTAGATACATTTTTAATATGATCATTGGTTGATGGATTGTGCATTATGTCGATAGGATCAAATAATCCTAACATTCCTTAAAAGAGATCACTAAAAAGTGACTCTTGATGTATGGTGAGTTGATCATTGGATGGGGTAGAAACATTCTCAATGTGCTCGTCGATGGAGATATCTTGATTATTGTTTTCAACACTTGTGGAGGGATTTCTCATGTCTTGAACCATAAAGTCAAATGATGATTTTTTTGAATTGGATTATTGTCGAGTATTATTGGTGGGTTTTGATTGTGATTCAAAAGTGACTCTTGACATATGTTGATTTGATCATTAGATGAAGTAGACATAGCTTCAAGGTGCTCAATGATGGATTGATCTTGATCCTTGTTCTCAACAATTGTCATTTTTTGTGTTTGTTGGGTTGTTTGAGAGACTTTGGCAGCTTGAGAGGCTTGTTGCACTTGTTGAGCTTGTCTTGCTTGTTGTGTGGCTAGATATTGTTGTATGGCCTTTTGGTAAGCCTGGTGAGATTTTAGCGCAATGTTATATTGTCTTGCTACATTTGGTTTTGGTGGTAGTGGTGATGGATTTGGAATTGTGTTGGATGTAGTTCTAAATTGTTGAAATACGCTTGGAGTGATCATGGTAGTGAGGGGTTGAGATATGATGGGTGTGATAGGGGTGGATAGAGTGATTGAGGTGATAGGAATGGTTGAAATAACTAAAGTGATAGGTCCTTGGAAGACCATATTTTGATTTTTTAGGATTGATGTTGTCATTTGATTAGATTCCATTTGTTGGTGTGATGTCGATGGTATATCCAAAGGATTTGATGTGATGATTTGATTGGTGTTAGGTGGATTGATTTGGATGGAGTGATTTGTGGTAGGTAAAGGGGGAAGCCCTAAACCAAGGAATGATGTTGATATGGGTAATGGTGGTGGAGATGTCTCTTGGCGCAATTACTCAACTATTTTGGTAAGTGTAGCAATTTGATCTCACCAAATTTGTTCTTGATTTCAATCTTGACTCCTTTGATATAGTTGATTTGGTTTTTGTTCAAGCAGATTTGGAATGCATATTTGTGGTTTTCGAATGGGATCATGGTCAAATCGATTTTCAACATTGTTTTGACTTGGGATGATGTTCATATTTGGCATGATAGGTTGAAATTGACAATTGTTCATGTTTGGAATATTCGTATGATTTGCAAATGTAGATATCCCAAAGTTTGTCGGATTCATGTTTCGAAAACTTGTGCTTGGTACTTTTCTCATTTGGCTTGTAGGGATTTGGTGCGATGACGTTCTTTTGAAGGCTCATGCTTTGATTGTTTGGTTGACAAACTTGTAAGTTTGGATTTCGATCTACCATCGAGAAATGTGCTCCAATCTTTGATTTGAAGATACTCTCCCTATTTGTTCCATTGATATTTGTAGAAGATAATGATCCCATGTACGGATTGTATAAGTGTGAGTGTTGATAATCAATCGACATTGTAAGGCTTTGAAAGTTCAATTGATTTGGATTACTCATGATGTATGGATCAAGTTTGTATTTCATGTTCCTCTTGTATTTTGACCTTGTTGAAAGTGACCTCTAGGGTTCTTAAGACCAATGACGAAATGAAGTATGAAAAGGGAAATGATATGAGTATTGAACGTTTAAGGACTTTGGATCAATGTTTAGACTTAGGGTTTGATTTTGATTGGTTTGATTGGATAATGAACTTGTAAACCCTAAGATGTTAGATGTGATCTTAGGATGAATTTGTTCAAAGGGGTGCTAATTTAACTAGAGGTATGAGAAAGGATGCATTCCCATACAAGGTGATTTTGATTTTGATGATTTACCCAAGTCTAGAATAATGTTTCCAAAGCTCTAAAGTTGTTTGTGAGATGGATTGATAAATGTTTTGGAATTTAGATGAAGTGTTTGATTTGATCTTAAATGAACCTAGGAAGGACTTGTCTCTGAGACCAAGATAGTGAAGAACATATCTTTCTCTAAAAGTAATTCAAAATCAAAAGACCAATATTTGCATGAAAACCATATGACCAAAAGATGTCAAACACATGTGTGGGGGTCCAATTGATTCAATCTTTGTTTAAGGGATTCTTTTTATCACAAACATACTTCTTGATTAGGTTTTGAATCTAGATGTCTAATGTCTCAACTTTCCCCTTATCCCACAAAGTGTATTATGCGGAAACCAAAGAAATTTGAGGCAAGAGTTACCTAAAGTTGACTTTAGTAGAAGCAAATTGAGATAAAATCCAAATGTTTAGATGCCTCTAAGGATACGAATCCTAAGGGCAAGCAATAACATGTGAATTTGTTTCAAAGGTATTTGCCTCTCCTAAGGGGTTTGCAATTTTGATGATTCGTTGAATGTTGGTTTTCCAATGTTTTCGATTAAAGTATTGTGTTTTCAAACTGAATCACATGCAATATAACATCCTAGCTCAATTGGTACTTTTTTTTTGCGGGCTTGCCTCATGCCCTTCGTAGAAGAGATGATTTTACATGCAACCAATGACAAAATATAAAGGTATGTTAAGAATGAAGTCTTAACCTCTATATTTAAACCAAGATTGGACATGGCAAGTAACTTCTTGGAATCTAAGTTTCAATGCACCATTTTGATAAACTCGCTCAAGCTAGGATATAAATGTGGGTATTGGAAGAAACGCCAGTATCACGCGGTTGATTCTGATAAGATGAATCCGAAAGGGGTCTCTTTTCGTATGGGTCAGTCTCCACGAACGGAAAGTCCGAAATATAACCCTTGTTTTATAGTGACCAATTGATCCATTGAGTGAGTTTATCAAAGTGGTGCATTGGAACTTAGATTCCAAGAAGTTACTTGCCATGTCGAATTTTGGTTGAAATATAGAGGTTAAGACTTCATTCTTAACATACCTTTATATTTTGTCCTTGGTTGCATGTAAAATCATCTCTTCTATGAAGGGCATGACGTAAACCCTCCAAGAAAAACGTACCAATTGAACTAGGATGTTATATTGCATGTGAGTCAGTTTGAAACACAGTGCTTTAATCGAAAACATTGGAAAACCAACATTCAACGAATCATCAAAATTGCAAACCCCTTAGGAGAGGCAAATATCCTTGAAACAAATTCACATGTTATTGCTTACCCTTGGGATTCGTATCCTTAGAGACATTTAAACATTTGGATTTTATCTCCATTTGCTTCTACTAAAGTCAACTTTAGGTAACTCTCGCCTCAAATTTTTTTGGTTTCTGCATAATACACTTTGTGGGATAAGGGGAAAGTTGAGACATTAGACATCTAGATTCAAAACCTAATCAAGAAGTGTGTTTGTGATAAAAAGAATTCATTAAGCATAGATTGAATCAATTGGACCCCCACACATGTGCTTGACATCTTTTGGTCATATGGTTTTCATGCAAACATTGGTCTTTTGATTTTGAATTACTTTTAGAGAAAGATATGTTCTTCACTATCTTGGTCTCAGAGATAAGTCCTTCTTAGGTTCATTTAGGATCAAATCAAACACTTCATCCAAATTCCAGAACATTTATCAATTCATCTCACAAACAACTTTAGAGTTTTGGAAACATTATTCTAGACTTGGATAAATCATCAAAATCAAAATCACCTTGTATGGGAATGCATCCTTTCTCATACCTCTAGTTATTAAATTAGCACCCCTTTGAACAAATTCATCCTAAGATCACATCTAACATCTTAGGGTTTACAAGTTCATTATCCAATCAAACCAATCAAAATCAAACCCTAAGTCTAAGCATTGATTCAAAGTCCTTAAACATTCAATACTCATATCATTTCCCTTTTTCATACTTCATTTCGTCATTGGTCATAAGAACCCTAGAGGTCATTTGTTCAACAAGGTCAAAACACAAGAGGAACATGGAATACAAACTTGATCCATACATCATGAGTAATCCAAATCAATTGAACTTTCAAAGCTTTACAATGCCGATTGATTATCAAATATCAATGGAACAAATAGGGTGAGTATCCCTAAATCAAAGATTGGAGCACATTTCCCGATGGTAGATCGAAATCCAAACTTACAAGTTTGTCAACTAAACAATCAAAGCATAAACCTTCAAAAGAACGTCATCCCACTAAATCCCTACAAGCCAAATGAGAAAAGTACCAAGCACAAGTTTTCGAAACATGAATCTGACAAACTTTGGGATGGATATATTTGCAAATCATATAAATATTCCAAACATGAACAATTGCCAATTTCAACCTATCATGCCAAATATGAACATCATCCCAAGTCAAAACAATGTGGAAAATCGATTTGACCATGATCTCATTCGAAAACCACAAGTATGTATCTAATTCTGCTTGAGCAAAAACCAAATCAACTATATCAAGGGAGTCAAGATCGAAATCAAGAACAAATTTGGTGAGATCAAATTGCTACACTTACCAAAATAGTTGAGTCATTGTGCCAAGAGACATTTTCGCCACAATTACACATATCAACATCATTCATTGGCTTAGGGCTTCCAGCTTTACCTAACACAAATCACTCCATCCAAATCAATCCATACCAATCAAGTCATCACATCAAATCCTTGGGATATACCATCGACATCGCACCAACAGATGGTATTTAATCAAATGACATCAATTCTAAAAAATCAAAATATGGTCTCCTAAGGACTTATCACCTTGGTCATTCCGACCATTCCTATCACCTCAATCATTGCATCCACCCCTATCACACCCATCATATCTTAACAACTTGGGACTACATCCAACACAATTCCAAATCCACCACCACTACCACCAAAACCAAATGTAGCAAAACAATATAACAAGTTCATTAGCATTTACAAGTTCTTAGGGTTTACAAGTTCATTATCTAATCAAACCAATCAAAATCAAACCCTAAGTCTAAGCATTGATCCAAAGTCCCTAAACGTTCAATACTCATATTATTTCCCCTTTTCATACTTTATCTTGTTATTGGTCCTAAGAACCCTAGAGGTCACTTTTTCAACAAGGTCAAAATACAAGAGGAACATGGAATACAAACTTGATCCATACATCATGAATAATTCAAATCAATTGAACTTTCAAAGCCTTACAATGCCGATTGATTATCAACACTCACACCTATACAATCTGTACATGGGATCATTATCTTCTACAAATATCAATGGAACAAATAAGGTGAGTATACCCAAATCAAATATTGGAGCACATTTTTCGATGGTAGATCTAAATCCAAACCTACAAGTTTGTCAACCAAACAATCAAAGCATGAGCCTTAAAAAGAACAATGTTATCCCACCAAATCCTTACAAATCACAAATCACTCCATCCAAATCAATCCACACCAATCAAGTTATCACATCAAATCCTTTGGATATACCATCGACATCGCACCAACATGGTATTTAATCAAATCACAACATCAATCCTAAAAAATCAAAATATGGTCTCCCAAGGACCTATCACCTTGGTCATTCCGACCATTTCTATCACCTCAATCACTCCATCCACCCCTATAACACCCATCATATCTCAACAACTTGGGACTACATCCAACACAATTCCAAATCCACCACCACTACCACCAAAACCAAATATAGCAAGACAATATAACATTGTGCTAAAAGTTCACTAGGCTTACCAAAAGGCCATACAACAATATCTAGTCACACAACAGGCAAGACAAGCTCAACAAGTGCAACAAGCTTCTCAAACTGCCCAAGCCTCTCAAACAACCCAACAAACACAAAAAATGACAACTGTTGAGAACAAGGATCAAGATCAATCCATCACTGAGCACGTTGAAGCTATGTCTACTTCATTCAATGATCAAATCAACATATGTCAAAAGTCACTTTTGAATCACAATCAAAATCCACCAACAATACTCGACAATGATCCAATTTAAGAAATATCAACATCATTTGACCCTATGGTTGAAGACATTGGAAATCTCTCCACCACAAGTGTTGAAAACAATGATCAAGATATCTCTATCAACGAGCACATTGAGGATGTTTCTACCCCATCCAATGATCAACTCACCATACATCAAGAATTGCTTTTGAGGATGTTTCTAACCCATCCAATGATCAACTCACCATACATCAATAGTCACTTTTTAGTGATCTCTTTCAAAGAATGTTAGGATTATTTGATCCTATTGACATAATGCACGATCCATCAACCAATGATCATATTAAAAATGTCTCTACATTGCCTTATGAGTTAGAGGACATATCTCAAGAATTTATTCAAAAGCATGATCAATGTCTCTCACCAATGTCTAGCAATGGTCCCTTCCAAGACATGTTGACCCCCTTTGACCTCATGGTTACAAATATTGAAGGAACCCTAAACTCGACACTTCAGGATATTGAACCACTTACCATGTCTAATGACGACATTCAAGACCCCCTTGTAGGCAATCCATCATTTGAAACTGATCCATGTCAAGAACTTGATTCAAAGCATGACAAAAGCAGCTTCGAAATCATTCAACATCAAGAATTTGTGTCTTTAAGATACTACAATAATCTAATGGACACTCTCCTATCTATGGAAGATGATCATATCCATGTAGTGCATACTCCTCCATCTACCCATGAGATACTTTCTATGGATAGACACATAGATGATCTTCAGCTAGAACAAGATTCTATTACACAAAAAGAGCAGATTATCAATTCCTACAATCAAAAAGAGTTGTCAACAATAGTATTAGATATATCGCAAATGCAGACTAAGAACATCATGAATAAAGATATCAAATATTATCCACTTAAGAAAGCAAGTTAGACAAAACAGTATAATCCAAAGTTAGCAGAGCGAAAAATTGAAACAATGCCATCTACAGTGTTCATTTGTCAGAGCATGTTTACTAAACAAGACATCTCAGAACAGGTAAAATCAAGGAACGAAGGTGCCACTAGCATTATACTAGGGGCAACTTTATGTAGTGCAAGCATCAACATAGGGAGCACAAAGAATCCTTTTGATGAAACCAATACCAATACTACAACCAGTCATATCATGAATCTTCATCCACCCATCTCTCCATCCATGAATTGGGACCAACGTCAAAAAAAAGAATTGAATCAAAATACAAAGAATGATATTAAAGAAAAAGAAGCTGGAAAACATAATGGACAAATCAAATACAAATGGATACCAAAACATACAAAGAAAGATCATCCCTATCAAACTCCATCAGTCAAAGAAACTATGGGGCAAAACAAAAAGGGGAAAGGTATCCATCAAAGATTTCCACCAAAGCAAAAGCAAACTTTTCAGGCAATGTACAAAGTGTATCAAGTAGTTAGTCCTAATTCAACACACACTTCCGTATCCACCCATTATTGCTCATTTACCCAAGTTTGGAGAGTCAAAGATTCCAAGCTGTCAACCAATCCATCGTTTATCCCTAAACACACTCCGTCCACACCTCCATGCATGATATCCAGTTCTCACATTGATCATGTGTTGGCAACGACCCTTTATCATAAAGATTCAGAAGACACTCTATCACGATGTGTGCACAAAGACAAATTTAATTCTGGTATCGAGGAAGCAGATTAGGAATCCCAAAAGTTACATTCAAGTGCACGTATCTTAGCAAAGCAACTTCTTAATGCATGATACCGATGGAACATTATGACAGAAGCATCTACATTAACACCATTAGGTGGGTCGGCATAAATCTTTCAAAAAAAACCAAAAAAATCAAAAAATATGAAAATCTAAAGAAAAATCTGAAAAATGATTGAAAACAGAAAAAAAATCGTCCTCTAGTGAAAACCGCATGTGTGGCGCTTTGGGCAAGACCATGATGAAAATCTGACAAACATGCGTTATGTATAGAATCGAGCATCTATGTGTCCCACTTCAGGTGAAATCATCTCATCTCATCCATAATAAATCGAGCATTCCATCCACCCTATCCATAATAAATTGAATATTCCATCCACCCTATCCATAATAAATCCATGCATCCATGAACCATTTATCCAATCCATTTTTCATCTATTTGCATCTATCATCCAAGTTATCTTGATCTTGATGAAATTTTGGGGCGCACTTTGCACTTGCTTATGGTAAACATTTTGACATGGGCCATTTTCATTTGATCTTATCCTATGCAGCATTATCTGAACTATGAAGCACTATCCAAATGAGTTTTCTTGATCCAAACACCTTATCTTACCACAAGATAATCCACATCCATCCATCCATACACTTATCTGAGCATCCACACATGACATTCCATACATTGCTAGACATTGGGGGCAGATATTTACATCTTGCTTCAGGAATAAATTTTGATCTATATCCTCCAACTTATGTGGCAATCCGAACATTGGCAAATGTGAAATGAAAGTGGTCAAAGCACTCGTGAGCAAAAAATCCGAATCACTAGCCCATGGCATATTTTGACAAAAAGACATTCCTTATCAGTCTTCATCTTTCATTGAACATCGATCCAAACAATCAATATCAGTCGCATCTAACGCACCCTTCAAACGTCACATCAAATCATTCGAACAACTTTTGTTTCAAAATCAAGCTTCATCAAACATGATCAATCAAATCCAATCAAAAAATCATCTCAGAATATCATTGTGTTGCTTAACACTAGATCCTTGCATTGTTATGCATTCTCAACAATGTTATCATCATCAATCCCATCAACATCCCAATCCTTGTGTTGCATAACACTATCATTGCATTGTTGTGTATCCTCAACAATGTTATCATTATCATCAATCCATCGATTTGATCAGTCAACCTTAGCTTGGTTTTCAACAAAAATCCTAAACAAAAAACTGATATCATCACACATGTCCATATCCAAAATGTCAAAATCATGCGAAAATCCAAAAACATCCAAATCATATCAAAATCCAAAAACAAGTCGAAAACAGAAAACGTCAAAACATTGGTTGAGGCCGATCTTATATAGTAACGTTAGTTGAGGCCAATCTTATATAAAGATGCACACTTTTACATAACATATTTTGTTTAATTGATGAATTAGTAGCTTGATAAAGTGTAGTTGTTTGTGTGTGCGTATGCTTCCGAAAGGATTGATAGTGTAGTGTTTGTTTGCAGTATCTGGACTGCTTGTGTGTACTTCTTTCGTTTTATTTGCCAATAATAAATAAAAGGTTATTTCCTAATTATCTCTTCCCACACTGCATTCGATGGGGATGCATAAATAGATGGATAGATAGATGAATAAATAAATGAATAAAAGGTTATTGAGTTTTTCTATTCCATGCTCCGATGGATAGGAATAAAGTAATGAATGAATAATATGAATGGATAAAAGGTTATTTGGAACGAATATTGTATACTCACATCGATAAATAAATGAATTTGAAAAATGAGTATAGAATCTCATTCACCGATTTTATACGTAACATGCCAATAACTAGATAGTGAAAAGTACATGCATGCATTTTCTCAATTGGCCCTCTTTTCTATTATTGTCTACATGTAATGAGTATAAAATTGGCATAGAATAGTAGGGCCAAAAGCAATACAATATAAGTGAATTGATCGCCATAATATTCTAGTAGAAGTGTTCATATTGTCTGCTTTCCATTCAATTCAATCCATAATAATGATTGCTATTCTATAAAAAAAGGGGAGTACTAAGCTATGGTCTATCATGGAGGGCAAAAATTCTATGGTATATTTAGGGAGAGTATAAATGACGAAATGTATTAATGGTGCTATTAAAGCACTTTCACCCTATAGCACTATCCCTGCATAGGTAGGACCATCCATCCTTCCTTCGATTTCCTTCCAAGTTGGTTTTGATATTTCATGTGTTGAGGAAATAATTTTGGTATTTGCTTAATCCAAGCTGATTGTGCTTCAAAAAATTGTTTAGATTGTTAATTTGGCAGGCACGTGCAGTTGCAGTGTTGGTTTGAGGTTAGTGAATGAAAGTGTGAATCTATTCATACATCAGCTCACATCTAATTCATATATAAAATAAATTGGAGTTGTGGCACATAATCTTGAGACCTTCTAGCAGCATTATAAATCATAACTATTAAAGGAAGTTGGAACAGTTTTGGGTGAATCTATGTACAGTTTTTTAATAACCTTGGACAAAATTATTGCCCTTTAAGCTTTTGTTTTTATCCCAACTTAACTTTTTCATTTCATAATAAATAGATAGCTACTTATAGTCTTATACAATTCTTATGTATTCATATGAAAATGCATGTCGTTGAGCTCTTGCTAGAGTTTCATGTGCAATATTTTTCCGTCAGTGCATTTCATAATCCTATATTTTGGTCCAGTGCAATTTAAAAAATCAAAGTCCATGGAAGGAATATTTCCCATTCCTTGGAGCTTTGTTTGCATTTTGGTCTAGTGCAATTTAAAAAAGTAAATTCTATGGAAGGAATTCATTATCCTACTCTGTGGAGCTTTGTTTGTATTTTTGTCCAGTGCAATTTTAAAAAAAAGCTCACAGAAGGAATTCATTTATCCCATTCCCTGTCTCTCTTTTTGAAAGAACATGACTTTTCTTTTGTACATATGACCAAAAGAGTTGGCTGAAGGAGATTATTCTATTATTATACATGATTACCAAACATAGGTTCTCATATCAACTTTGGGATTTTACTTTTTTTCAGGTCTGGGCTTGTTCATGGGATTGTTTCTATTGCATAAGATGGAGAACTCTTCTCAACCCAGGTGGTCTAAATATGCCTGCCCTGGCAAGAAATAAATCTGATTGTGCAATTCCTGCAAATGATAAGAGGGATCTATTTGTTGGTTCAGAGAAGGATTGAACCATTCCTAAGAATAGTATTAAGTATGATCCCTAGGTTGTTAGCCTTCCTCATTTTGCTTTTGTTGCGTACTTTGGATATTGCTTATATAACAATGGAGGCTAAATTTTTTAATTTCATTCTAGCTTGACTGCAATTCCATAGATCTTTTAAGAACTTATGTCATGTATGCATATATATAAATAATATAGGAAATACCATAATAGTATAACTATATACTTTACCAATTCCCTTGTCAATGTCCAGAATCCTTCCTAACAGACGAGTTTATCTTGTTAATGTCTTATTCAATATGTTTATGCTATTTTATTTTCAAGCCAAATGTCTGTGAGGAAAATCATGCAATAAGCCCCACCATGATTACAAAAGGAAAGGCTTCTCGTGCACCTCGCTCAGGTTCAGGTGCATCGTCAAATTCATCTCCAAATGTTTCACGCACCTCCCCTACATTTGATAGCTAGGAACAAACTTCAAATCCAAATAGAGGTCAAATCACTAGCGGTTCAAACAGTCACAAGCGTCCATTTTCAATAGGATCTTCATTAGCTCCTATGGCCTAGTGGGCTAAGCAAAACCCTCCACACAATCAATGCACAAAAAGAACAAACTTGGTGCCTCCTGTTTGAAATTGTGATGATGTACCAAATTTGGTGGAGGGGTCTTCAATTCTTGAGTCTGTTGCTAAACTTGATTTAAGTGAAACCAATTGCCAAGGTTTTCCAAGATGCTCTTCCAACAATAATTCTCTCCAACAAAGTAGATTAAATATTGAAAATATCTCTTCTTTAGTTGCCTTCCTTGAGAGTGAAACAAGAAACAAGAAGCAGATGAAAATATTGCACCTGTTACTCAAAAGGTTGGATAATTGGTTTTGCCTCCAAAGAAGACAAAAACTGTCATCAAGGAAGAAAGTGGTGATGGTGTTCAGAGACAAGGAAGGAGTGGGAGGGCTAGCACTCCTCTTAGAGTGAATGCTCCTCCAAGTGGAAAGCTTGAAAATCCTCCAACAACAAAGCAACTGGAAGTACTAGGCTTGGTACTGATAAAGTAAAAAGGTGAGTGGTTTTATATTTATGGCATTCTAGTTTTGTATGATTAAATGCCCATGCATCATTGAAAAGAATTGACAATTATATATACATGAGCGATAACAACCTATTGGTTTGTTCAGTAAGACAGGTCGACCTTCAACCAAGAAAACTTCATTGGATCGAAAGCTTGTTACACTGTTAAGGCGTCCAATGAACAATGGATTGCTAGATTTTATAGGCATGTTGTTATTATCCTTCAAAAATTGAATATTCACTTTCTATGGAACTTGAGAATCATTGTTCCATGCTGTCATGTGATGTTAATGTTTGGTTGGTAGTCTTTGTAGGGGAATCGGATGATGACTGTGAAGAACTCATGGTAGTTGTAAATGTTGCTATTAATGCAAGTGGTATGATTTCAAGTCTTACTAGATCAAGGATCAACAAATTAAAGGATCAACAAACTAGTTGAGGTAAAATCATTCCTAACTTTACCTTTTACTATTCCTTATCATAAAAGTTCACTTGCAGGTCAAATAAGAAGATTTCTACAAACTTCAAAATTAAGTTATATTAGTAAGGCCTCAAAATAGATGAACCTCTTGTAAAATTTTTAGAAGATAGTCTAACAAGGTCAAGGTTGTCATGTTGGTTGTCAAGGAAGAATCTCATCCCATCCTAGTTCACTTTATTTCCCATTATCCCCTCCTAATCCCATCTTGCCACCTAATCATAGTTCATCCTATGTCATATTATCCCCTTAAATAATCATATAAATTCACAAAAGATAGTCTTTATTCGTGTGAACCAAAAGTTGGTAAGGCATTATCCGATCAGATTTTTATGTCGGCTATGCTTGGAAACTTGGATTTGCACAACTATTTTCAGCATGGTGGATATGAGCAGAAAAGTTTTCTAGTTGGAAAGAGGAATCTTGTTGTGAGCCAATAACATCAAATAATGCAAGGCTATACATCAATAGCAAGAAGAAATAACAAATATTGGACCCCTTCATTGCCCTGCCTTAGTGAAAAAAAAATCCAATAATTATGATTCATCCAGCTTAGAAAGCTGATTCAACAAATTTAAATTATTTTCAAAGTAAGAAACCACTAAAACAAAAATATAGATTCACTTTTCAGCCATAGGAATCCAATGTATTTTTTTTCAATTGTGGAATTCAATACATTCTATTTCAAATTGTGAAATTGCATTCGTTTATAAAATTTATTTTGGGTGTTATAGAATTTCTTTTTAAGAATTATATGTTTTCAATAAAACTTTGTGCAAACAAATGACTTAAAAACTTGGTAAAATTTCATTTTCTGCAACAAGTAATTGACAATTACTGTAGACAAGGTAGTGTTTTAACAATTTCTCATTTCTAAGTAAGCTATTTTTTTTAGAATGCATGTTTAAATTGATCATGTTGTGCAGCTTAAGAACATCAAAGCAACAAAATGAGCAAATTATGCACAAGAAATGCAGTTGTTGACATGACTATGATGAGATGATGTCAATGGGATTTGTTATATTGATAACAAAAATGTTGATTTTCTTTGCATTGCTCATCTTAACAAAAAAAACTTCTCATTTTTTAATATTGACCATAGTTAGTGTATTACTCATGTGCTACTTGTTCGACATTTGACTGTTTTCTAGCAAATAATCACAATCATTCAAGTATTAATATAAACATACTACTTTGAACGTGAATTACAGTCATTCAAGGAGTAATATGAAGATGCTACTTTGAACATTATAGACTTCTAAATAAATAAATTGTGAATATATTCTATTGTGATTTATTTTGTCTTAGCTACTTTTTTATGGTTTTTTTTTTTTTGCTATTTATGTTGATATGTATTAGTCATTTTTTTTTGTCAAATATGAATTAGGAATTTGTAATTGCAATTGATACAAAGTTAGAAATAAACTGATGTTAAAGGGAAAAAATGTTTTAAGAAAGTCTTAATTGTGGTCTAGAAAATTAAACAAAGCAATGGATAATAGATACAAAGGTGTTAAAAAATGATTAGATTGTTATGGTTAGAAATCAATAATCTCAAATTGAAGAAACAACAATAGCTTGGTACCTTTGACACAGCAAAAGAAGCAACACATACTTATGGTAAAGCTGCAATAACAATTAAAGATAAAAATATATTTACAAATTTCATCTATATCAACTATGTAGCCGTGTCCAAGGAACTTGTTGTTGAAGTATACTCTTGAGTCTAAATTACAAAACAAAGAATAAATTGCTTAAACAATTTGCATATCATCAATACAAATAGATAATACAAGAAAACGACAATCTATGCTTGAGTTTTGATAAGTTTGAACAGTCTGCAGAAGATAGGTCATATTAAAGTGTTAGAAAACGTCTATGGGGTCGCTATGTTATAGAATTTGGAATAATAAATTGAAAAAGTGACAATAAATGACAAGTTTTGATACAATGAAAGAAGCTACCTTTGTTTATGATATGGTTGCAATATTCATAAAAGACAATATGTCAATCACAAATTCCATCTATACCAATTCAAAGCCAGAAGACTTGTCAAAATCCACCGAGTTCTTGCAACATACTTTGTTTAATAATATCTCAACCAATTTAAAAATAAAAAAATTAGGATTAAATTTTGAGTGATAACAATTTTTCTCACATGACCATGGTTGATGATATACAATGTTTTTCAAATATAATAGATAAAAATCAATACTTACTTGGATTTGATTCTAACGATTTAGAAATTCCTATTTCTAATCTAATATATATTAGTGTTATTTGTAGGTACCAAAATTGACATTAGAATGCCTTTGCGAGACTGTTCCCTTGATGATTTTCTTACAAACTTTGGTATGTATTCAATTTTGAAATATTTTGTCAAAATGCTACTGATAGCACTTTTGTTACTTCATCTTTATCTCCATGGTTCCGACCAAATTTTAGCTCTACTAATAACCCTATTCTAATTAGTAGTGCCAACAATGATACAATTTCAATGATGAATACTGAAAATTTGATTTTGTCCAATGAAATTGAAAGCTAGTATACTTGCCCATTCTTTGGAAGATTTCTTTTTATAGTTGACAAATTTGACAAACAAAAGAAAAAATATCAATTATGATATTAGTAATCCATATGTGGTTGTTACTTCTTCTATATCTATTACTAAAATCTAATGTTTTTATTTGAAAAATTCAACATTAGAGAAATTAAAAATCTTTCAAAAAATATTGTTTGCTATTCACGGAGCTATATAAATTACATTGAAAGAAAATACTATTTAAAAACATTATATTTTGTTACAAAATCTTCATTCAATGCTGATAGCTTGACACAATATGTAGAGCATATATTTGGAAAATTCTGACAATGTTTTATATAAATATATGCATTGAACAAATCTATTGCATTTGATAAGAATATATTTAATTGTTTTATTATTATTTTTTTGTGTTTGTCTTAATTATTATTAATTTCATATTTATCATGTCTTTTTTTAAATTTTCTTAATTATTATTACTTTCATATTTATCATCTTTTATTTTTCCAAATTTCATGTTTCATCCATTCATCTTTGCATCCTATCAGAATAAGCAAAATGACAATAAATAGGTGTATCTGCATGCCATGAAAAAAATAGGAAGTGTCAGTTGTAGGCCCAATTGATAACAATGTATTGACACTTTTTTTTTGTGGATTCTTCAAATGTTGAGTAGACTTTCAAATTCATATTAAGGATGGCAATAGAGTGGTGTACTACTCAAATGTAGTTTCATGTTTTCTATCAAATTG
Organism: Sequoia sempervirens; assembly: GCA_007258455.2. Taxonomy (NCBI): domain Eukaryota; kingdom Viridiplantae; phylum Streptophyta; class Pinopsida; order Cupressales; family Cupressaceae; genus Sequoia; species Sequoia sempervirens. The sequence goes on along the minus strand of VDFB02385071.1, from coordinate 121,106 downwards.
CATGGACTTACTATGCAATTTACACTTCCTAGATAAGTTAGCATATGCATATATTAAAGATCATTTACTTCCACTAAATGTTTATGGTGAAAATCTTGCTGATTATATAGTTCATCTTATATATTATCCACGACAAGTTTTACAATGAAGCTACTTCACATTCTTTTAACATGTCCCAGGGGAATAAACCCCCCAAAAGAGCATTGCCAATTGTTTTTTCGTGATCAACTTCATTGTAAACCTTTGGTGGAAGTAAATAATCTTTAATATATGCATATAATAACTTATTTAGGAAGTGTGAATTGTGGACTAAGTCCATGCGATTTGATATAAAACATGAAACTACATCTGAGTAGTACACCACTTTATTGCCACCCTTAATAAAATTTTCACTTAATATGAATTTGATGGCATGTTCAACATATGGAGATTCTATAGAAAAAATGTGTGCCAATGCATTGGAATCAATTGGGCCTAGAATTAACACTTTCCATTTTTGTCATGGCATGTAGATACAACTATTAATTGTCATCTTGTTTATTCTAATAGGATGCAAAGATGAAATGATGAAACATGAAAATTGGAAAAATAAGAGATGATAAATATGAACTTACAAATAATTAAGACATTTCAAAAAATAAGACATGATAAATATGAAATTAATAATAATTATGATAACACAAAAGAATAATGTCAATAAATCAATTAAATATATTTTTATTAAATGCAATAGTTTTTTTGAATGTATATATTTGTAAAAATAGTTGTCATAATTGCACAAACATATTCTCTACATATTGTGCCAAGCTATGAGCATTGAAAAAAGACTTTGTAACAACAAAATATAACATTGTAAAATTGTATTTTTTTCAATGTAATTTATATTGTTTCATGAACAAAGCGTACAATATTCTTTGAAGAAATTCTAATTTTTCAAATAACAATATTAGATTTTAGTAGTAGATGTAGAAGTAGTAACCACATACAGATTACTAATATCATAATTGATATTTTTTTCCTTGTTTATGTCAACATTGTCAGTTCCAAATAGAGGATCTTGTAAGAATTGACAAATATACTAAATTTCAATTTCATTGGGAAAAATCAAATTTTCAAAATTGATTATTGAAATTGTATTACTATTAGTACTACTAACCAGAATAAGGTTATCAATAGAGCTAAAATATGATTGAAACCATGGAGATGAAGATGAACCAACAAAATTATTATCAGTGACATTTTAACAAAATGTTTCAAAATTGATCAATTTGAATGTAGTTGAACAGCACATACCAAAATTTGTATAAGAATCATCTAAGGTACATAGTTTTGCAAAGGCATTCTAGTGTCAATATTGTTGCTACAAATGACACTAATATCTTTTGGATCGGAGATAAGGATTTCTAAATTGTTGGAATCAAGTCCATGAAAGTACTTATTTTTTATTCATCATATTTGAAAAATAGTGTATATCAACGATCTCCATGCAATAAAAATTGTTCACTCATAGAATTTGATTTTAAATTTTCTATTCTTAAATTGGTTGAGCTATTATCAGACAAAGTATATTGCAAGAATTTGGTGGATTGTGGCAAGTCTTTTGGCTTTGAATTGGTATAGGTGAAATTTGTAATTGTCATATTGTCTTTTATGGATATTGCTGCATATGATAAGCAAAAGTAACTTCTCCCATTGTATTAAAACTTTCTAACCAGTGTCGTTTCTTTAATTAATTATTCCAAATTTTTACAATATAATGACCCCATGGACGTTTTTTAACACCTTTATATGACCTATCTTTTGCAAATTGTTCAAATTTATCAGAACTCAAGTATAGGTCTTTGCTTTTATTGTATCATATATTTGCATTTGATGAGATGTGAATTGTTTGAGCAATTTGTTCTTTGATTTCTTATTTCTTTGTAATCTAAATTTTGGATGACATAATTCAACAACATGTTCCTTAGATAAGAGAGGCTACATGGTTTAGAATTGATATAAACAAAATTTGTAAGTGTATTTTTTCCTTTAATTGCTATCACAACTTTATTATAAGCATGTGTTGCTTCTTTTGTTGTGTCAAAAGTTCCAAGTCATTGTTGCTTCTTCAAGTCAAGATTAAAAATTTCTGAACTGTCACAACCTGACCATTTTCTAACACCTCTGTATCTGTTCTCAATTGTTTTGTTTACTTTTCTAGATCATAATTGACACTTTGTTAAAACATTTTTCTCTTTGACATTAGTCCATTTATAATTTTTTATCAATTGCAATTACACACTCCTAATTCATATTTGACAAGAAAGAATTACTAATGCAAAATAGCATAGAAAAAAGTAACAAACACAAAATAAATCACAATAAAATACATTCACAATTTGTTTATTTAGAATTCTATAATGTTCAAAGTAACATCTTCATATTACTATTTGAATGACTGTGATTTTTTGTTAGAAAACAGTTAAATGCCAAACAATAGCACGAGTAATACATTAGCTATGACTAATATTAAAAAATAAGAAGTTTTTTTTTACTAAGATGAGCAATGTAAAGGGGATCAATATTTTTGTTATCAGTATAGCAAATCCCATTGACATCATTTCATCATAGCCATTGTTAACAATTGTATTTCTTGTGCATAATTTGCTCATTCTGTTGCTTTGATATGCTTGAGTTGCAAAAAACCAATTTAAACATGCATTCTAAAGACATATGGCTTACTTGGAAATGAGAACTTGTTAAAACACTACATTGTCTATAATAATTGTCAATTACTTTTTGGAAAAAATAGAATTTTACTAAGTTTTTAGGTCATTTGTTTTCACAAACAAACTTATTCGCAAACATATAATTTTTAAATAAAAATTCAATGACAACACCTAAAATAATTTTTTGTAAATTATAGGAATGCAATTTCACAGTTTGAAAAATAATATATTGAATTCCACAATTGAGAAAAAAAATTGAATTCCCATGGTTGAAATGTGAGTTATACTTTTATTTTAGTGGTATCTTGCTTTGAAGATAGTTTAAACTTGTTCAATCAACTTTCTGAGTTGGGCAAATTATAATTATTAGATTTTGTTTTCACTATCACAAAGTAGGGAAAGTGACCAGGCCAATATTTGTTTTTCCTTGCTATTGACATATAGCCTTGCATTATTTGATGTTTGAGGCTCACAAGAAGTTTCCTCTTTGCACCTGCAAAACTAGTGTGCTTATGCCCACCATGCTGAAATGCCCACTATGCTGAAAACAGTTGTGGGAAAATCCAACTTTTCAACTATGGTCCATGTTGAAATTTCATGGGAAAATGCCTTCCATCATCATTAATTACAATGATAAAGGCTAAATGAGTCGAGTTAATGATCCATCTTGTCTCTAGAGTAAGAAGTTGCTTTTTGAATATTTATTTTCAGAGTTATTTCCTCATTATTAGTAATGGGGAACATTTATTTTCCTTTGTGTTGCATCTCCTACAATTGCTTTTCATCCTATTCACTTCGTCAAGAGGAAACCATTGCCGAACCTTCTATCCCTTCACCAGCTTCATCCCTTGATGGGTTCCAACTGGAATGACTTCACACCATTCAATCTCTTGACCAGTGTTGCACAAACTGGACATTATTCCAGGTAATATTCTTCCTATCTATTTCTTTTTAAATTGACGGTTTCAACTTTACTCAATCATATATTGAATGGGAGGTTTCTGATTGAGCTTTTTATTTTAATTCAACCTGGTAATTAGTCATGGGATTGAGGCGTCTTTGATAGCTAGTATGTTAGATCTAGCCCATGAGTTCTTCTTCCTCTCCTTTGAGGAGAAGATGAAGTATGGGAACATGGATGTTCTGAAATGAAAATTGATATTCAATATTCGTTATTTACAAAAGAGATGAAAGCTCCTTAAATAATACAATATTGGACAATGTTTCTAAAAAGAAACAGATGTTAACAAAAGCAAAGAACTGAAAGTTCTTAAAAGCTAATTGAAGCATACCAATTTAACTTAAAGTAAACTGTTGACTAACTAAAGGCTAAGATGACCATTAAATAATACACTAATACTTTAATACCCTCCCTTACTGGGCATTCTACTAACTACACCAAGCTTATCCCGAAATTTTACAAATTTATTTGGATTGAGAGACTTGGTGAGAATTTCTGCAGTTTGATCCTCAATTGGAACATACTGCAACATCACAGAGCCATCTTCAACAAACTGTTTGATGAAGTGACAGTGAAGCTCAACATGCTCGGTTCGCTTGTGGAAGACTAGATTCTTAGCAAGTTTGAGAACCCCTTGATTATCACAAAATAGGGGTGAAGGCCTTGCTTGAGACATTTGCATATCAAACAAGCATCCTTTGAAGCCATACTACCTCACATGCAACCCTAATTGTTCCCTGATACTCTCCTTCAGTTGAGGAAAGAGCAATTGCTTGCTGCTTCTTGCTTGTCCATGTGACTACACCTGTACCAAGACTAAAAACATACCTAGAAGTGGACTTCCTGTCATCCATTGAGCCTGCCCAATCTAAGCCTGTAAAGCCAACTAGTCTAGGATCTTTGCATTTGCTTATACAAAATGCCAAAGTTAGGTGTCCCTTTGACATATCGCAATACTCGCTTCGCGACAACCTAGTGTTCCACCTTAGGAGCAGACATAAAATAGGGGTGACAGTGAAGCTCAGCATGCTCGGTTCGTTCGTGGAAGACTAGATTCTTAGCAAGTTTGAGAACCTCTTGATTATCACAAAACAGGGGTGAAGGCCCTACTTGAGACATTTGTATGTCAAACAAGCATCCTTTGAAGCCTTACTGCCTCACATGCAGCCCTAATTTTTCCCCGATACTCTGCTCCGGTTGAGGAAAGAGCAATTGCTTGTTGCTTCTTGCTTGTCCATGTGACTTACTCCTGTACCAAGACTGAAAACATACCCAGAAGTGGACTTCCTATCATCCACTGAGCCTGCCCAATCTGAGTCTGTAAAACCAACCAATCTAGGATCTTTGCATTTGCTATACAAAATGCCAAAGTTAGGTGTCCCTTTGACATATCACAATACTCGCTTCGTGGCAATCCAGTGTTCCACCTTAGGAGCAGTCATAAAATGAGAAATGCAACTCACAACAAATCTAAGATCAAGTCTAGTAGCAGTAAGATAGATGAGGTTGCCCACAAGTTGCCTTAACGCAGACTCATTTACCACTAGTGAGTATGATTTGGTTGAAAGTTTCAACCCCTTCTCCATAGGAGTTGATGAGATTTTGTAATTTTTCATCCTGAACTTTTCAAGCAAACTCCTAGCATATTTCAACTGAGAAATGAAGATGCTGCCACCTGTCTGCCAAACTTCTACACCAAGACAATAGTGTAGGAGACCCAAGTCCATCATTTCAAATGCCTAACATAAATTTGACTTGATTTGTTCAATGAAATGTAAGCTATTGCCAGTAATGATGATATCATCCACATAGATGACAAGAAGGATGATATCACTGCTAGTGTTCTTGACATACAAATTTGCATCTGAGGGACTCCTATGAAACCCTTGTGCAACCAAGTACTTATCTGTAATGTCCCCATTTTCTTAAGTAATGGCAAATATTTATAATTAGCTTATTTTATTCCCATAAATTAAATAATGGAGATATAAAGAAATAACAATTAAATTAATTACTTTAAAGTTGTCTATTTTAAATAAATATCAAAAGGATAACTTTATTTTAATTAATTTAATTAAAGTGACAAATAAAAAATATTATAGTCACTTTATTAAATATTATAAAGTTACTTTATTAAATATTACAAAGTCACTTTATTAAATAAAGTGTGCTTCTAGAACGTTTGAGGAGGTTATTTGGATTCTTCTAGAAGACTTAGTTGAGCCTTTAAAAGAGATAAGAGCAAGTCTTTTGGACATCTTGGTTTTGGTATTTTCTATCAATTTTTTTTTTGAGAGCTTGTGTTTGCAGGTTCAACCTCTTTTGAGGATGAAAAATCTTAGAAATATGTGGATTGGATGAAAATCCAACTCCACATTGAGAGGTGGATTCATCCGGGATTCATCATTGAGCTTATTTGCAGGTTTGCATTTATTGGGGAGCTTCAACCAGCTAGGGTTTGAAGGAAAATATCATTCCAACTAGGGCTTGAGGGAAATTATCATTCCATCTAGGGTTCAACCTTTAGAAATCTGTAGATTGGACGCAAACCCAACTCCATATTGAGAGGTGGATTCATCCGAGTTTCATCATTGAACTTATTTGCAGGTTTTCCTTTATACAGCTAGGGTTTGAAGGAAAATATCATTCCAGCGAGGGCTTGAAGGAAATTATCATTCTAGCTAGGGTTTGAAATTTTATTTGTAAATTGAGGACAAAAAAATTCAAATCTGAAGGTTATATTGGCATATTTTCATCTACAAATGCATTGCTAGGGTTTGGGAGTGAAGTGCTTTGTTTTGGAAGGAATTTTTGGTCATTGGCAACATTTATTCATATGCAGATTTGTGTATCAGACTTTTACAGTTTTATATCAGATTGCAGATCCAAGGGTTTAGTAGTCAAATTTGGCATTATATTGAGATCATATCAATCCAGGGTTCCTTTGCTCCAATCCTAGACCTAGCTGCCTTCAATTGGAGAAGTTTAGGGATCATTTTGGCAGCCATTTACATCATTATTATTAGCAAATACATCAGACATTAACAACAGGGTTTAAGAGCATCTACACCAACAATTTTTTGCCATATATGTGATCATATTGAGCCTAAATGAAGTAACGAGCAAATGGGTATGTGGTGAATCCAATCTTATGGTTTGTTTGTATATTGTAACACATTTTATAAGTATTTTTCAGTTTGATATCATCTGTATCATACCTGATAATCAGTGTATTCAGATCTAATATATTGTCAATAAAGTGGAAATTGCATGTGAAATTCTTGTTATTGGTTTATGCAAACATTGTCTATCATTTCTATAGTTTATGTGATCATTTTGTCATTGAAATCCATCAAGAATCAAACAAACAAAACCCCAAAATTCAGAGAAATCAAAATCCAGTCATATGCATGCATGTCAAGTGTTTGACAAAATGTCAAACCTAAACTGAAAAATCAGGGCATAATATTTAGGGATATTACAGTGGTATCAGAGCATGCATGATTATTTATGTTAATCGCAAAAGTTCAAAAAATATTCCGTTGTGGATATTACATTATCAAACTTCAGGTACCATGCCTTTGGTGCCTGGTTGAGGCAATAAAGAGCCTTTCGTAATCTGCATACCTTGTGCTCTTGTCCTGCAACCTTAAAACCAGGAGGCTGCATCATATATACTTCTTCCTCCAAATCTCTATTGAGGAAGGCACTCTTTATGTTTATCTGATGGACCTTCTAGCCAAACTGTGCTGCCATGGCTAGGACAATTCGGATGGTGCTCATCTTTGCTATGGGAGCAAAGGCTCATAATCAATACCTTCTCTTTGTGAGAACCCCTTAGCCACCAACCGAGCCTTGTATTTATCTAGTGTTCTAATAGCCTTGTATTTGACCTTGTAGACCCATTTGTAGCCAATGGGTTTCTTCCCTGGTGGAAGATTTGACAGAACCCATATGTTGTTTTTCAAAAGATTATGATGCTCAGAATCCATAGCCTTTTCCTATTTAGATTTACCCTTGGCCTTTGAATACTATTGGGGCTCATAAATACTCTGAATGTTGGCCATAAGAGCAAAGTTTACTGTGTTCTTATTGCTCTTACCTTTGGATGATCATCCCTCAACGAGCTCATCATCATGAACATCAACAATGAGCTTTTCCCACCACTTAGGACGAGGAGGAGAAAAATCATCTTCCAAATCAGAATGAGCATCATCATGACTTGGGTTTCCTAGAATAATACCATCCATATTCTTTTGAGGAAAATCTTCTTAAACAAAATCTTGCTAAGGAGATTCCACAATGTTAGCATCATCATGACTTGGGTTTCTTAGAATAATACCATCCATATTCTTCTGAGGAAAATCTTCTAAAACAAAATCTTGCTAAGGAGATTCCACAATGTTTGAATCATCAAAGTCTTTCCTTGCTGGTAGAGGATTTGGTCTAGGAGATTCTACAATGTGTGAAGCATTAGAATCCCTCCCTTTAGGTGGAGCTACTGACAGCTTAGCTCCCAAATCCTTGGTCTTCAAAGGCTGATCGTCGAGACTCTTGATGGGAGAAGGGAGCAAAAAGGGCCCACCTTCCTCATCAAACACAACATCCCTGCTAAATGTCAAACAGTTAGTAGCCACATCAATCAGCCAATAGGCCTTGTGATTGTCACTATATCCTATTAGCATCAACTTTTAGCTTTTGGAATCTAGTTTGGTTCTTTTGTCATCTGGAATCCAAACATACGCAATTGAACCAAAAAACTTGAGGTGGGTGATTTTTGGTTTCCTCCCAGACCATGCTTCCTCAGGAGTCTTCTTAATGGCCTATGTCGGAGATTAGTTAAGAAGGTATACTGCAATATACATTGCCTCAACCCAAAATTTCTTGGGAACACTCTTGTTCTCCAACATACAGTGGACCATTTCTGTGATGGTACGATTCCCCCACTCAATAAAACCATTTTGATTAGGGGTATAGGGTGTGGTAAGCTGGTGTCTAATGTCGTCTTTTGTGCAAAAGTATGTGAACTAGTTGGAACATAACTCACCTAGATTATCTGTCCTAAGAGTGATGATTTGACATCCATACTCTTTTTCAACTAATGCTTTAAACTTCTGAAATTCATTAAATACTTGTGACTTTGCTTTGAGAAAATACACTCACATTTTTCTGCTAAAATCATCAACAAACAAAAGGAAATACTTGGCACCAATGATCAATGCGGTATTCATTGGTCCACAAACGTCGGCATGAACTAGTTGTAGGACCTTGGATGCTCTCCAAGACTTTTTATCTGAAAATGGAGTATGATGTTGCTTCCCTACTTGGCAAGCTCCGCAAACACCATGTGTCTACTGCTAAATCTTATTTTATCTCCTCCAAAGCATGTCTGATAGTCTGGAAGCTTCGAATAGAAGTTCCTGACGAGACCCTATACCATCTCTCCTCAAATTCCGCTGACCAAAAGGAGGTATTCGACAAACTTATGTGTGCAATCAAAGCGAGATAGGGTTTGATCAACCTTATCTCTAGTGACCTTCAGCTAATCCTTCCATCCCTGTGACTCATTAGGTTGTTGATTACAATCAGCTACATAAAATGAAATTTTTGATTTGCTTCCAGGAGAGGGAAACATATTAGCATGGAAACCAATTTCCCCACTAGATGACACCATGCATTCCTCCTGTAAAGAAGATGAGACAGCGTTGTGATTGATCACACTACTCTCTGCAAAATCTACCTCTTCATCACAAGACCTGTCAATAACATTCTCTGCATCACTTAGGTTGTTGATTACAATCAGCTACATAAAATGAAATTTTTGATTTGCTTCCAGGAGAGGGAAACATATTAGCATGGAAACCAATTTCCCCACTAGATGACACCATGCATTCCTCCTATAAAGAAGATGGGACAGTGTTGTGATTGATCACACAACTCTCTACAAAATCTACCTCTTCATCACAAGACCTGTCAATAACATTCTCTGCATCACTTGAAATGGGTTCATCTTCAGGAACACCTGTTGCCACATATTGTTCCCTGTTATGCTCATCCAATGCACTCATCCCATTGGTGTCACCTGCACCTGTAAATGAAATGGATGTTTCCACATCCTCAATATGCACATTCCCACAATTTGTGGATGTATGCTCATCACCGAAGGCTGCCATAGATAGCTAAAAGTTAGTTGCGGGTGATGATGACTGTGCTAAGTTCAACTCCACTGTAAGCTCATCAATCCAAGTCTAACTCTTGAAGGGTCATTTGAGTGCTCCTCAAAGAGTCCATGGTGACCTCAAGCTCATGAGTGAGCTCATCAACTTCCTCTTCTTTCCCTTTTAGTGCATTATAATAAATCCCATCAGGCATGAGAAAATGATCTCTGTCTAATAGTAGTTTTAGGTAATTGTTTTTCATTACCCCCAATGCATCTCCAAGTGTCTGAAACTGTACAAGGGAAAGTTCACCATCAAAGTACTCTTGTGTTCTCGCAGTCTTCCAAGCTCATGAGTGAGCTCATTAACTTCCTCTTCTTTCCTTTTTAGTGCATCATAATAAATCCCATCAAGCATGAGAAAATGATCTCTGTCTGATAGTAGATGTAGGTAATTGTTTTTCATTACCCTCAATGCATCTCCGAGTGCTTGAAACTTTGCAAGGGAAAGTTCACCATCGAAGTACTCTTGTGTTCTTGGAGTCCTCCAACAACAATTTGCCATCAACTACTGAACAACATCAAAGTGTTCCATGGCTGTAGCAATTATACCTTCATTCACCTTCAATTGCCCTGCCAAATGATGAGACCCTTGAAACATATCATTTCCACACAAAATTTCTAATTTGTAATCAACACTATGATAAGATGTTGAATCGCCACGATTAACTAATTGGGAAACATCATGTGCGCCACGATTAACTAATTGGGAGACATCATGTGTGCCATCAACATTGCACACATCCTCATCAAATGTACTGCTGTTATGAACCTCATAGGATGGCTCAAATGGAATATTAGAGGCTGTTGTTTTGACAACATCATAGCACACTTCCTCTTCCAGAATAGATGCATGTACATCCAAGGTATCATCTTGAAACTCTACCAAACTGTCATCATGAAGTATGGCATCCTCGTCACCTACCACTTCAGATTTGAACCCCTTTTCGTCCATCTACCCTCATCAAACAAGTAGGGCCTCAACTTACCCTCACATTGTTTGAAAACATTGTGAACCAAATTATAAGTAGTTGTAGACATCACCTGTTCTTACTTTTGAACAACCAACAATAGAGATAAGATAGGCGAGGAATTTTCATCACTTTCATTAATAATTGAACTCATAATGATCCTCATGTAGTCCTGAATAGATTTATCATGTTCCTCACTGATAGAATCCATGAAAAGACAAAGCATCTGTAAAATAAGGTCATTACAACCATAGTCAATCATAACAATACACGATCTGACCTGTGCCATTAACTTTAGAATTTTGAACCTCTTCCAAAAAGGACTTCTAATAACACCTATCCCATCGAAGCTTTCAATAACCAACTGCAATATCTCCCTCATTTTGCCAAACATTATAAGGAACTTGAGGAGTTGTAATCCTCATAATTTCAGTAAGGCAAAGAGTAACCATGAGCCTTATCTCCTTGTTTTTGTGTTTCAATAACTCATGCTCACCCAAAGAAATTATTAGTGGAGTCATAGCTATCTGTAACAAAATTGAAGGCGACTGCTCAACAAGACTCAAGAATTCTTTCATTCTTTTTCAGTATGACCAAAGTATCATCCCTAGGTTGAGGTTAACTGCCAAGCTTACTACCTGTTTCATAGAGTAACCTTTCCAACCACTTTCCATCATCTAATACCCATTCTTTGTCACTGACTGAATCCATGATTAAAATCTGAAACTAAAAACTATGAGTGTTGGTCACTCAATAGAGTGAAGATGTAAACCCGAATGGACTGCATTTTTCTAATTGTTTTAGTTTGATACATGTGCCATTTTATTAAACTAATGATAAAACAATGTAGGTATAATATCCGAATTCAAAGTAACAATATATGCATGAATCTGATGTTACCAAATCATTACTAGTCTGAGATTACATAGCACATTCAGAAATACATTTTCAGACTCAATACATGACCACCTTGTGTATTATTTAGAGCTGCTATGTAGATATTAATACTTAGAAATTATAAATAGCTTTAGTAAAGTATGGATTCAAACTTAAGCATAAACTCACAGGGGTCTGATATTGAACATTTAAGCAATCATTTACACTCAGGTATGAACAACATAGAACTTACAACTACAAGCTTATAGTTAGTGACATTACCCCTCCAAATTGATTACTTCAGACCTTCGGATAGAAATAAATGATATAGGTTTACGATACTGATTTTTGAGTGAGAAAGAAGTTGGAGAATGCAATATAAATCAGTATCAGACCTGGTAATTTCTTTGTTTTGGCTTGGTATACTCGAACTTGCATCAGACTGCCCAAAACATTTAAACAACAGCCCCTCTAGAACTGGAACGTGAGCAGAATCCTAGTAAACAAGCCATCACACTTAGAAATAGGCAGTAGCAACTCAGGAAGCCGTTGTGTCCATGAATGATATTCACGTGGCACCCTTGACCCTAAGCGACCATCATATGAGTAGAAACTATCTTTAGAAATGGCCCACCATGCTTAGGAGTGAACCACGATAGGCAATGGAAGACCTATGCCTTGCTTGATATTCTCACGTCACCTCCAAAAACCACATCCTTTCCTTGGTCTCTATCGATGCATCCAAACCTACAAGAAGCAAGCAAGGAGCAACCGATTTCTTCCAAAATACCTTTTTGTCTTTTCCTCATGCACAACAATTGGAGAAGTGAAGCGATGGGTAGTATTTTATAACCCCACAATTTCCTTTAATATGCTGCAAAATTCTTACCTATTTGTTTGTATCTGCCATGTCACTGAGTTTGTGTAATGACCCCCTTATAATTTTTTCAATATTTTTTGTAACACTTCAACAATGGCACCCATCAGCATTAGCATAATCAAATCAACTGATGAAAGTAACCCTACACCAAGAATGTTCACTCAAACCCTAAGCCAAGAATGTTCACTCAAACCCAAGGTGTGTGAGGTGATATCATATGGCACTGGGGATCTTTAGTAGCAAACTGAATGAAAGTACAATGCTGGAAATGTAAATTATGCAACTTGACCACTTATTTGGCGGGAGTGATTTTGACAGCTCAGCCGATCAACATGATGTAGAATGCAAGTACAAGGAAAGTAAATGGGCAGCTTGCCGACCCCTTCCGCTTGTTCAGTGGGCAATATAGAAAGTAAGACTGCGAGGCCTATCTCTTTCACCAAGGGTGGGAATGATATGCTTATAAAAAAATAATACGGCGGTGAGGCCAACCTTCTTCCACTAAAAGTGGGGATTACAAAGTTATTAAAGAGCTGATTAGTACTATTGAAATAGCTTTACAATTAGAATAAAATCTGCAAGAGACCAATAGTTAAGTTGCCCAAGAAGCTGCAAATGTTTTCAATGTTTTTCCAAACTTCAAGAGACTCCCCACTATGAAAAAACATACCTCTAAACCAACTTCTGGCAATTTGATATAACAAACCAGCAAACTGAAAACACACACCAACAACTAGAAAACTCACTAAAATGTTCATAACTCACTCAATACTTCGCCAAACAGCATGAAATCAGCTGCAAATGAAAACTAGGATGATGGCGACCAAGTATAAGTGAACAAACTGTATCAAACACCCAACCACGAATTAAACACAATTTCCAATGCAATGATAGGCAAGATATAGCCTTTAAGAGGGTGATCTAGAAGATAAAATCATAGGCTCCAAAATAAAATCCGAAACTTTGCAAGAAGGGGCGCGCCCTAGATAGACTCAATGGGCCAATACCCAGAACCATCAAAGATTCGTGCACAGAGCTATGATCGAAAATCACTTTCAGCACTTCAAAACCAGCAACCTATACAATTGAGAAAAACATCAAAATTTCAACAATAATGTTCAATCTGCTATCTCTAAAAGAGAAGCAATCTCATATCTAGCTAGGTACTATCTCTCAAGCACGAAGATTGGAAGAAAGGATCTAGGAGGTATGCATTCCTCGAAGCCAAAGCCTGAAACAATTTCAGCAACATTTTAGTATGAAAGATAATGGATAATCAAATGAAAAGCCCAACACTCTTATTTATAACCTTTTTCTCTCCCAAATTCAAATCTTCTTTTCCCTCCAATTAGGGTGCCCAAACTGAAATCCTCATTCACATTCAAATTCACCTTTGTCATTTTCATTTCATTTGATGCTCTCTCCAAGTCGTCCACCCTCAATAATAGTGCCAATAAAATATAAAGTAGGCACTCAAAATAATAAGTGATTTAACTTTATAAAAAATGAAACCTTTCTCCCAATGTGGCGTCTAAGATGAAAAGACTTTATTTAAATTGTAATTAAAAACATTAACTTGGGCGTCCCATATTATCAAATGCAAAATACATTATAAAATGTATTTATGTCCTCCAGGCTAGGTGTCCAATTAAGATATATTAAAATATAACTTAATTAATTCTTCAAATAATTCGTCCTCCAAGCCTTAGCCAAGATTTCACCAAAATATTAAAATATTTTACCTCCACAAGTGAAGCGCCCATCTCAAGCTCGGACTTGCCAAAAATAGCTCCAAGAGTGTTGGATGACCAATTGCTCAACTGACTTGCTAGAAATAGCCGCTGCACTGAATTGCTAAACAGCTGTTAAAAATAACACTGCCAAAAATAGTACTTACTAAAAATAGCATACAGTTAAAAATAGTAGGTTATTCCAAACTCATTTTGAGCACAAATTGGGCTATCGTCGTAACTTACTAAAAATAGTAAGCCCGGAAAAGTTAACTGTTTCAGTTGCATGTCACACCACTGTGAAGCTCTTTGAAAACCCGGAAGGAATTTAGAATCCAAACTGCAAAACTCCAACACGCAAGCCTCCAAAGTGTCTGCCAGAAATACATGTCATTATCTTGTCATGCATGCTAACTCATCCTGAAGCTCTTCGAAAACCCAAAAAGCTCCATCAGACATGCATCAGAAAATCTTGCATGCAAGCCTTCAAAACTTCCTCAAAAAGTGGAAACCCTAATTTCAGCTTTTGATTGGCCTACATGCTTCCGAAAATAGGCTATCAAACACAGAAGAGCATATGGCTAAAATGGAGACATTACAGTTTGTCTTTTTCCATGTTTTTGTCTTATTTTGCCTCCTGCAGTTTGTCTACCCTACCACTAATGACCATGTAGGAATGAAAGGTCAACCGGAACTCAATTGCAATTCCTTTATAGAGCCAATCTTCTAATTTAATAATGGCGATCCAGAAAGGCTTCCGATTCAAGGGAAGAACATCGACTAAGCTCTGTCGACACTTTGCAATAATCCAAATGTCGATGTCGGCTGATAGTCGGTCAAATGACCAAGACGATCCTTAGGAAAACACCCTGACAAGAACTTGTAGTCATCATGAATATTTAACTCATCGTTTAATGAATGAAACTTATTGTGCCTTGATTCCTCGACATATATTTCTATCGATGTTGATGGCAATTTCTCAGTATTCGTGAATTCTCCAGTACCCGTTCACCAAACCTTCAAAAAGTTAAACAATGAATAGCACTAACAATAATCCAAACGCTTATGATAATCTCAGTGTCATGATGGCTACAAAATAATTGATATTTCTAGAATATGTAAGCAAATGTTGTTTATTTCCAAAATATATAAGAATATATCCAACATAGGATGGCAGGAAAGCTGTGCTTTGATACCACTGAAATATCCCACCCCTGTTAGGATATTTACTTTATGATTTGTGCCTTTTCTGTTTTCTTTTTTTTTTTTTTAATTTTTTTGGAGAATTCGCCAAGAAATGCATAAAATTGCAAAATAAAGAAATGTTGAAGCACAAATATAATATTATATCATTTCAGATTTATTAATGCCTTGCATACCTGGATGACAACTTCTGATTTTGAAAGCTCTGTAAACCCTGAAGGATGATCTCTAGGAAACTTATGAAGCTCTGTGATAACCTTTGAATAAGATTATCTCTCAGAATGCCCTTAGGTGTGTTGATGTTACAAGGCAGCGCCGGGCTCCTACTTCCAGCCCACATTGTTCCATTAAAGAACAAATTAAATGTTAGCCTATTGGCTATGTAATTTGTCTAGGCAATTTCTTGATGAAGAGGCCCTTCATCATTTAATATTTAATTATTATCATTGAGGCCGACTTGTGTTATTCCACCACCCTTGAAGAGATGTGATGCTTGGAGGCCGACTTCATGATTCCAAGAGACACGATCATTGGTGAAGGCCGACATGAAGTCTTGTAGAGATGTGTCCCTTCCTTATCATATGTATATATAATCGATGCTTCCTCATTGCATCATTAATTCGATATTCATCATAGTTCAATATTCATAAGTGCGAATAAGTGTGAGAAGAAGTTCAAGCAATTGCAGATTTGTACAAGTTTAGATCAGTGTCATTAAAGGTGGTTGATATATTCTTCAAGTGATATCATATCACTTTGGTGTTGTGTTCGGCTCCCATTTTTGGCCTCATTGTAAAGGAGTTCACTATTTGATATTCAATATATAAGTGATATATTGTTTTTGGGTTTTTCTCCCTCAAGAGGAGGGTTTTCCAGGGTATATGCTGTGTTATTGTGTCTGTTTTTTGAATTAAATTTCTGCTTTTACATTTGATCATAAAAACTAACATGGTATCAGAGTGAGTTTAAGAAAGATCGTGATCATATTTATTCAAGCAGCGCTTTCATTCACTCTTATTCTCATTCTCTTGCATTTAATCTCTTCGTCAAGATGGTGAACGGGCTCAAGATCGAAGATAGACTTGAGGGCGCATCAAACTTCACATCTTGGAAGTTCAGAGTCATGCTCTCCTTGGAAGAAAATGAGTTAGCTGAGTTTGTGGAAGGAGAAGTTCCTAAACCAACCGATGAGAATGAGAAGTCTCAATGGAAGAGAAATGGCACTAAGGCGAAAAAGATGTTGGTGCACTAAGGCGAAAAAGATGTTGTGGATTCTATGAAAGATCACATTGTGCCAATTATCTCCAAGTTAAAATCTACAAGAGAGATGTTCAAGACTTTGGAGGAGATGTATGAGATCAACAACACAAGTCGAGCTCTTGCATTAAAGCAACAACTTCATCATATTAAGATGGCAAAAGGAGAATCCGTCATCTTATTTTTCATGAAAATTGCCATTGGGCATATTGTTGACGACAAGGATTTGACTATGTTGGCTCTTAATGGTCTTCCTCCATCTTGGGAGTCATTCATTCAAGGAATCAGTGTGAGATCAAAACTTCCTAAGTTTGATCAGTTGAGAGCAAATTGTATTCAAGAAGAATCAAGATTAGCTGCAAGAGGCATTGGACAAAGCTCTACAAATGAAGACATTCATGTTCTTGCCGCTCAATCCTTGAAGAAGAAAGGAAAAGAAGGAAAGAAAGGGTACTTCAAGTGAAATAGAGATAAAGGATCACATGGTGCCCCTACATCTAAGAAGAATAAGAACCTTTTCTTTTTTCAATGCTTTAGATGTGACAAGTTTGGTCATTATGCTAAGTATTGTCCAACCCGACCTAAGTAGCAGGCTTCAATTGCAGATGTGGGTGAGATCTCTCCACAAAAGGATTCAAGTGGTTTTCTATTCTATTCTACTTTATCAAGCAATGTGCCTACCGACAACAATACTTGGTTGTGCCTCTCGCCACATCATCAGATTTAGAGAGCATCTAATTGATTTGGTGGAGAGAGATTCTAGTGTTCAAGTCATTATTGGAGATGATGCTAGCTATTCTGTGAAGGGTGTTGGGACCTCCTCTCTTCAATTAGATTCTTGAATATCTTTACAGTTGAGTGATGTTCTATTTGTTCTTGGTATCAAGCGAAACCTTGTCTCTATCTCAGCCTTGGAGGAAAAGGGGTAACAAGTTGCATTCTCAGAAGGAAAAGTTCTTGCATGGCCGAAGAACTCAAATATCAAGATTGCTCAGGTGATTAGTGTTCGTCATGAGAGCCTCTATAGACTTTGCACCCGTCCTCTTCAGGCTTTGTTGCATGATTCATCAAGTTCATGTGAACTTTGGCATAGAAGATTGGCTCACCTTCACTTTTGAGCACTACCTACCATGGAGAAGATGGTCACGGGCCTTCCGAAACTCAACCAGGAGCATGAAGGCACTTGCAAAGGTTGCACATTGGGTAAGAATACTAAAGGTCCATTTCATAGTAGTGAGAGTAGATCTAAATATATTCTAGACCTTTTTCATTTTGATTTATGTGGGCCAATGTCAGTTGCTTCTTTCAGTGGTTTCTTGTATTACATTATTTTCATTGATGACTACTCTAGAAAGACTTGGATTTATTTCTTGAAATCTAAAGAATCTAAAGAAGTACTTGAGAGGTTCAAAGAATTTAAAGCTCAGATAGAGAACTTGTCTGGGAAGAGGATCAAAGTTTTGAGATCCGACAACTGAGGAGAATACATCTCTGGAATCTTTCATAACTCCTGCATTGAAGCAAGGATTAAGAGGGAGTTCTGTGTCCCTTACAATCCTCAACAAAACGGTGTTGCAGAAAGGAAGAACAAAACTATTGTAGAAGCAGCCAAAGCCATGATTCATGACCAAGATCAAAATAGAAGCCCTAGGACAGCTGTTTATGTTCAAAATAGAAGCCCTCACTGCATTTTGGAGAACATGACTCCCAAAGAAGCATTCACAGGGTGAAGCCAAAAGTAAGTCATTTGAGGATCTTTGGTTGTCCAGTGTATGCTCATGTACCTAAAGATAAAAGGACAAAGCTGGAGCTGTCTAGCAAGAAGGGAATATTTGTGGGCTACAGTGAATCTTCAAAAGCCTACAAAGTGTATATTCTAGGTCAGAAGTTGATTGAGATCAGCAGGAATGTTAATTTGAAGAGGATGTTGCATTCAAGAGATCTAAGGGCATCCACATGGAGATAGACAATGAAGACCAAGAGTCTCCTCAGGATATGGAAGTTGACCATACTACTGAGATTTAGAGGGAGGCTTCTGAACCTAAAGAAGATGATGATACAGTTGAGCCTTTGGAACCTATCAATGGGTCTATAGACATTGTGATTGGTCGTAAGAGACCTCTTTGGGCTAGACAAACAATGTAGGAGGCAGAAAGGTTTGCAGCCCCGGGAGGAACATTCGGAGAAAGCAAGAGACCTCACAAGTTCTCCAGCCATGTTGCATTGATGAGTCAAATCATTGAGTCTGAGCCTTCCAGTGTTGAGGAAGCTACTAGTTCACAAGTATGGAGAGATGTTATGGCTGAAGAGTATCAATCCATCCTCAAAAATGATGTATGGGACATCGTACCTAGACCTAAAGGAAAATATGTTGTTTCTTCTAAGTGGCTCTTCAAGATCAAGCATGCAGCTGATGGGAGCATCGAGAAGTACAAGGCTAGGTTCGTGGCTAGAGGATTCTCTCAGAAAGAGGGAGTAGACTATGAGGAAACCTTTGCTCCAATTGTTTGTTATACTTCCATTAGGACCATCATTGTTATTGCAGCATCTAAAGGATGGAAGATTCACCAGATGGACATGAAGACAACATTCCTAAATGGTGTAATTGAGGAAGAGGTATATATTGAGCAACCTAATGGCTTTGAGGTTCATGGGAAGGAGTCTCATGTTTGTAGGCTAAAGAAGGCTTTGTATGGCCTTAAGCAGGCTCCTCGTGCTTGGTATGAAAGAATTGATCGTTACCTATTAAGCTTGGGCTTCTCCAAGAATGATGTTGATTCAAACCTATACTTCAAGGTAATTGATGGCGAAGCATTAATCTTGGTTCTCTATGTTTATGACTTAATTCTTACTGGAGAGGAACACCTCATTATCAAATGAAAGGAGTTAGCTTCTGAATTTGAAATGGACCTTGGATATATGCATTACTTCCTTGGTTTACAAGTATGGCAGAAGCCGGATGAGATCATTCTGAGTCAAGGGAAGTATACAATTGATATTCTGAAGAGATTTGGTTTAATGGATTGCAAATCCATGTCTACACCTATGGAAACCAACTTGCAGAAGCTGAAAGAGGCTGTAGCTAGTTCAAATCTGGTGGATCCTACTATGTATAGGCAATTGATTGGATCATTGATGTATCTAGTCAATACTAGACCAGATATTTTCTATGTAGTGAGTGCATTTAGTTAGCTCATGTGTGAACCGAGGCATATACATCTAGTTGCAGCAAAGCATATCCTTAGATACTTGCATGGCACAGTTGGGTATGGCTTGTGATATTCTTTTGGTGTGGACTTGACGCTGCATGGATATTCTGATTCTGATTGGGCAAGGTGTGTTACTGATCCAAAGAGCACCTCTGGATGTTGCTTCAGTTTGGGGTCTGCAATGATATCCTAGTGTAGCAAGAAGCAGTCTTCTGTGGAACTAAGCATAGCAGAGGCTGAGTATATTGCAATTTGTGTGGCAGCTCGAGAAGTAGTGTGGCTTTGGAAGCTCCTTGCAGGATTGTTTAGACAATCGATGGAGCCTACTGTCATTCATTGTGATAATCAAAGTTGTGTGAAGCTTTCTGTCAACCCAGTGATTCATGACAAAACTAAACATGTTGAGATCAAATACCACTATATTAGAGATATGGTATTAAGGACAGTGATCCAATTGAAGTATATCAGCACTAATGAGCAGACGACAAATATTCTCACCAAGCCTCTCTCTAGGATAAAGTTTGTATATTTTCGAGACAAGCTTGGTATGGTGGAGAATGAAGCCCTAGCTGAGAGAGAGTCTCAGCATCAATGATCTTCTTTAATGCATTTCTCTCTGTGAGAGGGATTTGAGGTGCAAGCCCTTGTTAATGCATTTCTCTTTGTGAGAGAGATTTGAGGTGAAAGCCCTTGTTTCCACCCTCTGGGGGTAGCCATGGTGGATGTCATGTGTGTGACTGCATGACAACATCACGTGAGAGAGTCCGTGATGATTTCTTTGTACTTGTGCTTTTCACCTCTAGGAGTAGCCATGGTGAACGTCACGCGATGAGGGTAGCGACATCACATTGTGTAATGTCCCAATTTTGGCCATCGGCTCTTCTTTTGGTGATAGCCCATTTCCGGAATCCGAGGTTGATCAAAAGTGAAATTAGGGTTTCCTTGCTTGGAGGTTTGTGGCATTTCTAGGTATTTACTATTTTTAGTAAATACTAATTTTGGCAGTGGTTCAGTTGTCAGCTTTCATTAAGTCTTGCTTCCAGCTCAGTTCTGCTTTCTGTTGGTTTTGAGGTAAACTTACTATTTTTGGCAGTGGCTATTTTTAGTAAGTCTAATTTTGGCAGTGGCATCATCAGCAGTTCAACTCAAGTCATCTTATTATCCATCAGTCTCAGTTTGGCTTTGGGTTTGGTTTTCTCCTTGGACTGAGTTTCAGACTTAGTCAATTTTCATGTCTTGAAGTTGTACCCCACACCTAGGCTTGATGACTTCAAGTTGTTTTAAAGAAGGGGACATAAAGGGGTCAAGTGAGCATTTAATTATTTAATAAATGCTTTATTGTTGCAAAATGAAATGGATGCCTAAAGGGGAAGTTGAATGATATTTTATTATTTAAAAAAGTAAGAGGCAAAAAGGTGGCGTCCCTTTTGGAAGTTGAAGTGATTCAACTTCTTGGAATTTGAAGAGTTCTTGTTGCTTCATTTGCCAACTAAAGCTTATATATTGCTGCTGTTTGAAGAGCTGATTATCGAATGTTTATGCTAATGTTATGCTGTCAGAATGACAACTTGTTTTCTACTTCGAGGGATGCTTACCTCCTAGTTCCAATCCAATTTCGTGTTTGAAAGATAACACCTAGTTGGTATTATTGCTGCTTCTCAATCAGACTAGCAGATTGTGCTTCAAAGTTGGTGAATTTTGGTGAGAATTTCAGTTTTAATGTTGCTGGTGTATACACAGCTGAAGGTGTTTTTCATTTACAGCTTTTGATGTGAATTTATTTTGGTTATGGGTATTTGATCCTTGCAATTCTATGCTAATGGCGATCATATTTGGAGAATTTCAGAATTTAATTCCAAGTATTTGATTTTTAGCAAGAGAAATCACCCCTCTTGAGGGCCATACCATCTTGAGAGTGCTTTGGGATTCGTGCAAAATAATATCATGAGTTTTGATGCAGTTTTGTGGTTTGAGTTTGGGTGCCTATCCTCCAAAGAGACTTTGCATTTCGTTTCATTCAATTCAGAGGTATATTGAAGGAGTTGTGATCATTTTTATGAGTTTGCTGTTTGCTGATAGACATTTCCAGATTGCAGATTTTTATATCAGACTTGTTAGTTTTTGATATAATGCTGGTTTGAGCTTCAATTCTTCATCTTATATCATTGTAAATGTTAGAGGAAGTGATACTCTAACTGTTTAATGTTCTTGGAAGATTATCTATTCTATTTGCAGCTGTTCTTATTCTTTGTAAAGCTAGTTAGTAGTACTAACAGCTCTTCCTTTACTTGCTGCAATTTTATATCTGTTTTACACTCCCACAATTGAGTGGTTGAGTTTTAGAATAAACTTATATCTTGTTTGTAATTTCCCCCCACGTTATAAGTGGTTGTGTGGACAGTATTCCCCCCCCGTTAATAAGTGGAAGTGAGGATTTAAATGGCTGGCTTGCCGCCTTTAATAATGTAATAATCTTACCCACTGAATAAGTGGAGTATCCCCACTGCTTTTGGATGCCTGCATCAACAGATGAATTGTAATTTCAGTTCAGTTTATTCCTAATGATCCTCTGACCATATGCTATCACCTCGCCCACATTGGGATCTTGGTGAACATTTTTGGTTAGAGTTACTTTCCATGCTGATTTGCATTTGGAGCTAACGCTAATCAGTGATTGGTTGCTGATTTGTGTGTTAAATTTTGGGAAAAAAATTAAGGGGAATATTTCAGTGGTATCAGAGCCAAGATCTTGCCATCCTGTGAATAAGACAGAGTCAGTTGACAAATGAGTGATAGAGAAATCAGATTCTTCACCTAAGTTCAGTTTAGCTTTCAGAAGTTCTTAAGATGTTGCATTTTCTGAGGTCCAGGAATCGTGAGAAGTCAGATTTGATTGTGGCTTCGGAAGAATACCAGTTCAAGAGGCAATGTGAACATGAGGCTGCCATACTCCGTAAACAATA
Source organism: Sequoia sempervirens (assembly GCA_007258455.2). Classification (NCBI taxonomy): domain Eukaryota; kingdom Viridiplantae; phylum Streptophyta; class Pinopsida; order Cupressales; family Cupressaceae; genus Sequoia; species Sequoia sempervirens. The sequence continues at coordinate 98,131 of VDFB02385071.1, read as the reverse complement.
TCAGAGCATGACAGATGAGTTTAAGAACGATGTTTCATTTGACACGTTTTTGAATTGTGCGGTGATTCATGACCCTGGAAAGTTGGCTATGGTCAACTACATCAAAAAAATGATTAAAGAGGAAGTAGAACTTGCCATGGTTGAAGAATCAAGGAAGGAAGAAGCAAAAGGATCTGTTTGTGGTTTGCAGCCCACAAGTAAGCAAATTGAAGAGAAAAATCAGTCAATTAGTGTTGAAGAAGACACAAGCAAGGTGCACATTTTGGTTCAAAATGAAAGTGGGCTTGATGAAGATACCTTGGCAAATGAGGAGATTAAGTTAGAGTCCCAAAATACATCCCTAGACTTGCATGGGATGGGAAATAATGAAGATTGTTATGGTAAGAAGATCATTACAGCAGTCTTGAGTCCTAATAAGGATTCAACCAATGAAGATCTCGAGACAAATGGCTTCTCAAAAGATGCTGGTGGAACAGTTGTGTGGGATAAGTACGTTGAAGAAGAGCAAGATGAAGCAAATACTAATGGTGTCTTTGAACCAGCTTATGACCATTACGAAAGTGATGTTGTTGATGGTGATTCCGATGTGTTTTTATCTCCTCTTGTTGAAGATTTAGTGAAGGATAATTCTCTACTTTATGTTGAGCCAATTCCATATGAAGAATTAATGACAAGTGTCCAAGAAGACTTCTTTGGTATGTATGTGGGCACTAATGATAAAATCAGCAACACATCTACTCAAGATAATTTCATTGAAGAAGAGAATGACAAAATATTCAAAGCAACCAGCTTTGATGATTCTTTAATCCGATATAATGCTAGTGACTTGGGTGGTAGTGGGTTTGATTATCAAACTACATCTGTGGAGAAAGTTATAGATGAAGATTTCAGTTCAAGTGGGTTGAGGAGTGACTCATTCAAAGAGTCAATAGTTCAAGAGGAGCATGATGATCTCTTTCCTATTGATCATTACAATCAAACCTTTCACATTTGGGATCCGGGCACGATGTCACCAAGGTATGATAAAGAACCGGAGTGGGATAAATTCCCCTTTGATCCTGATGAAGTTCAAAAATCAGTTTGCAATGCAAGTAATGAAGTGATCTTTGGAGGAGAAGTTGCAGCAATGGCTAATGAGAACGTGATTTCTTATGTTGAAGAGAAGAATGTTTTAAAATCAGCAAATGGTTTGGATGCTTTTCAGAATTACACACAAGAAGAGTATGAAAACTTGAAAGGTCAAGATAGAGGTACTAATTTGCTTGATGAAGTTGCTGACAAGCCTTCTATTCTAGAGTTAAGTAGTGAAGAAAATTGTAAGGAAGCTGATTTTGAAAATCTTGCCAAAGAAAATAAATCAGAAAAGTTGATGTTTGATGAGCAAAGCTTCTTTGTTGATTATGATCATGGGCCTAAAGAGCTGCAAGTTTTGAAGGATAACTTAATGGTTTCAGAAGAGAAAATTGTTAAAGCATTATCAAGATTTGATAGCACACACAATTTTGTTGAAGAACTCTACTGGAAGTTTCAGTTTGAAGAGAGACAGAATAGAGTTAAAGGAGTCACTCTTTCCAAGTTGCAAACTATCAAAGAAGCATTGGAATCATTAAAGATAGATTATTTGCATTTGCTCTCAGATAGAGATAATGCTATTAAGTTTGCAGAAGAGACCTATGATGCCTATCAAGAGAAGGAGAATGAGGTTGATAGGCTTTGTCTTGATCTTTCCTTAGCTCATCACTCTTTATGCAAGGGAGAAAATCAAACTCTTATTGCAGCCACACTTGAAGGACAAGAAGCTGATACAAGGATTATGGAGATCAAGCAAATAGTTGAAGGTATTAATGAACTCCATAATGATGAAACCTTGCTTAATTTTAAGGAGATTCATGAAGATGATGGTAATTGGAAGGTAAATCAAGAGTGTGAACTCTTGAGTTGGGAAGAGAACTTGCCTCAAGAAGGGGTAGCTTGCAGCCATGAGCTTGATGTGATGATTGGTAATGTGTGTGATATTCATCACGGTACATTCTACGAATCAGCAACTAATGATGGGTATCCTCAAGTTGCAGAAGATGTGCATGAATTCTATGAAAACACCAACGAAAGGGATGAAGGAAATATTTTTTCTATGATTGTGTACAATAATCCACCATCTTCACATAATTTGTTAAATCATAAGGTGATTGACAATTTCTACATGGATGACATTGATAAGAGGTTTTATGTTTTTGACATGCATGATTTCATGGTTAAGTATAAGATAATGTTGGTGGATCCAAGCTATATGTCAGGCAACACTCTCTTGGGATGGTTATTAAATGAGCATTTAATAATGTCCAAACTTGAACTTGCTGGTCTTCACTCAGCATTGACCAAGGGAAGAGTACCGCCTATCTTAAGATGGTTGATTTGGTTAGGTCTCGGAAATATGCATCAAATTGTGGGAGAACTTTCAGACTTGCCCCTTTGGTTTCTAAATTGTGCATTGTTGATGAGTGATTATTCTAAAATGCTGGTCATGAAAGGTTCAAACTTTGCATTGATGGTTGCAGTTGATTACATGGGTTTGTGTGCTCAAGACTTTCACTATGGCTCTTGGAGATATGTTGGGAATTCTTCCCAATGTGTTGGAGATTATTTGCGGTTGGGAATTCATGTTTGGAATCCTCAATATGGTTTGATGGAGATTGTTATAAGTAGAAAGAGGAATCTTTGGAAAGAAAAGGACTCTATTTTTAGTTTCTTTGATGTTGTTCCCATCCTTACCAGCCATTTGATGGTCCCTTTTTCTCATCAATTGATGGATTGGAGAGATGCTTCAAACAAAAAATGGTTTAATAATGGGTTGAAGTTTCTTGAGGGTATGTTTCCAGCCTTGGGCATGAACAGTTGTCATATTATGCACGCTGATTTCCAAAGTTGCAGCAGCTGTTCAAATCCTTGTATGCTGATTTTCCTAAAATCAGACTTTAATTGGTTTACTTCAGATGTCATAGGCAGCTGGTATACTTATTTCTTCTCTTCACAATCTCTTATCAATGATGGTTTTTGGTCCCAAAGGTGGGAAATGATGTTTCATAGTGATTTGGATCAGTTTTGGATGGTGTTCAAATTATTTTTCAGTGATCATCTTTGTTCATCTTGCTCTTCTTCAACGTACTTATCCCACACAACTGTTCCACCAGCATCTTTTGAGAAGCCATTTGTCTTGAGATCTTCATTGGTTGAATCCTTATTAGGACTCAAGACTGCTGTAATGATCTTCTTACCATAACAATCTTCATTATTTCCCATCCCATGCAAGTCTAGGGATGTATTTTGGGACTCTAACTTAATCTCCTCATTTGCCAAGGTATCTTCATCAAGCCCACTTTCATTTTGAACCAAAATGTGCACCTTGCTTGTGTCTTCTTCAACACTAATTGACTGATTTTTCTCTTCAATTTGCTTACTTGTGGGCTGCAAACCACAAACAGATCCTTTTGCTTCTTCCTTCCTTGATTCTTCAACCATGGCAATTTCTACTTCCTCTTTAATCATTTTTTTGATGTAGTTGACCATAGCCAACTTTCCAGGGTCATGAATCACCGCACAATTCAAAAACGTGTCAAATGAAACATCGTTCTTAAACTCATCTGTCATGCTCTGATATTGTTTACAGAGTATGGCAGCCTCATGTTCGCATTGCCTCTTGAACTGACATTCTTCCGAAGCCACAATCAAATCTGACTTCTCACGATTCCTGGACCTTAGAAAATGCAACATCTTAAGAACTTCTGAAAGCTAAACTGAACTTAGGTGAAGAATCTGATTTCTCTATCACTCATCTGTCAATTGACTCTGTCTTATTCACAGGATGGCAAGATCTCGGCTCTGATACCACTGAAATATTCCCCTTAATTTTTTCCCAAATTTTAACACACAAATCAGCAACCAATCACTGATTAGCGTTAGCTCCAAATGCAAATCAGCATGGAAAGTAACTCTAACCAAGAATGTTCACCAAGATCCCAATGTGGGCGCAGGTGGATAGCATATGGTCGTGAGGATCATTAGGAATAAATCAACTGAAAGTACAATTCATCTGCTAGTGCAGGCATCCACAAGCGGTGGGAATACTCCACTTATTCAGTGGGTGAGTTTACAACAATTATTAGGCGGCAAGCCAGCCTTTAAATCCACTCTTCCACTTATTAACATGGGGGGAATACTGTCCACACAACCACTTATAACGTGGGGGGAAATTACAAACAAGATATAAGTTTATTCTAAAACTCAACCACTCAATTGTGGGAGTGTAAAACAGATATAAAATTGCAGCAAGTAAAGGAAGAGTTGTTAGTACTACTAACTAGCTTTACAAAGAATAAGAACAGCTACAAATAGAATAGATAATCTTCCAAGAACATTAAACAGTTAGAGTATCACTTCCTCTAACATTTACAATGATATAAGATGAAGAATTGAAGCTCAACCCAGCATTATATCAAAAACTAACAAGTCTGATATAAAAATCTGCAATCTGGAAATGTCTATCAGCAAACAACAAACTCATAAAAATGATCACAACTCCTTCAATATACCTCTGAATTGAATGAAACGAAATGCAAAGTCTCTTTGGAGGATAGTCGCCCAAACTCAAACCACAAAACTGCATCATAACTCAAGATATTATTTTGCATGAATCCCAAAGCACTCTCAAGATGGTACGGCCCTCAAGAGGGGCGATTTCTTTTGCTAAAAATAAAATACTTGGAATTAAATTCTGAAATTCTCCAAATATGATCGCCATTAGCATAGAATTGCAAGGATCAAATACCCATAACCAAAATAAATTCACATCAAAAGCTGTAAATGAAAAACACCTTCAGCTGTGTATACACCAGCAACATTAAAACTGAAATTCTCACCAAAATTCACCAACTTTGAAGCACAATCTGCTAGTCTGATTGAGAAGCAGTAATAATACCAACTAGGTGTTATCTTTCAAACACGAAATTGGATTGGAACTAGGAGGTAAGCATCCCTCGAAGTAGAAAACAAGTTGTCATTCTGACAGCATAACATTAGCATAAACATTCGATAATCAGCTCTTCAAACAGCAGCAATATATATAAGCTTTAGTTGGCAAATGAAGCAACAAGAACTCTTCAAATTTTAAAGGAAGCTGAATCTACTTCACCAGTGATCTAATCTTTATGCCTTTTACTTTTTGAAATAATAAAATATCATTCAACTTCCCCTTTAGGCATCCATTTCATTTTGCAACAATAAAGCATTTATTAAATAATTAAATGCTCACTTGACCCCTTTATGTCCCCTTCTTTAAAACAACTTGAAGTCATCAAGCCTAGGCATGGGGTACAACTTCAAGACATGAAAATTGACTAAGTCTGAAGCTCAGTCCAAGGAGAAAACCAAACCCAAAGCCAAACTGAGACTGATGGATAATAAGATGACTTGAATTCGAACTGGCCGATGATGCTAATCGCCAAAATTAGACTTATTAAAAAATAGCCATCAGCCAAAAAATAGTAAGTTTACCAAAACCAACGTGTAGTTAACTGGAAATAAAAGCTGCCACTCTACGAAAGTTTCTATTAACCGAATCCATCGCTAAAATTAGTATTTACTAAAAAATAGTAAATACCGTAGAAATGCCACAAACTCTCCGCTAAGAAAACCCTAATTTCACTTTTGATCAACCTACGGATTTCCGGAAATAGGTTATCATCAAAGAAGAGCGATGGCTGTACGGGATGGACAAGGGCCCGCCTTCAAAATGGCTTTATCCTCGCTACGAACAATTCAACTGATCCCACCAAACATATAGGATCCCGGGGTCCCATGTCCATCTCTGAAAAACCCCACCATGCTGATGCTGCTCTACTCTGATCATACAAATGAAATCATTGCGCCATAACTGCACTAACCATCCCTGCAACCTCAAAGTGATAACATGCTTGAAATTCAAGTCGGACAACATAGAAGGAATTGAATCAAAATCTAGCAGCGTCTCATGCTCAATAAACTCTGAGGAATTAACATCTGCAATGTCAATGTCAATCACCATTCTGAGAACAAAGAAGAATAATCTAAACAACTCAAAAATATTCTCATCAACATCACTCCTCAAAGCATCAAACCAAATCACAACAGCAAATGTGATTCCATCATAGCTGTTTGCGAAGGAAAAAACAGCTCTTTGCAAAGTCATAGCAACTGCATCCTCAAAGCTCCTTAAGGATGTATAATGCCTCCTCTGAGTAATTCTGACATATTCAAGAAAAACTCTGAAAACTTCCACCAATCTCTCCCTCAAAGTCTCAAAAAGTTGAACCAAATCAAGCAAAGGTTCGCTGCCCCAAACACTAGTGCCGATTTCAATATATAAGTGCGAATATAGATATTACCAGGTGTCTCTCAACCTAGACTTCTGACGATAATGCAATGTTTTGTTGGTTTTGTTGTATTTTTTGAATTTTGTGGTATTTTGCAATATCAAGAAATGGTACGATTTGGATAATAAATGCTTGAAAATCATATAAAATTGCAAAATTACCAATTATTGAAGCAAACTACTCCTAGATAGAAGGCGATTCATTTATTTGTCTTGCCAAATGATTACAAAGATGAAATGTTAACATGCAAGCAAAAAGGTAGTGATTTTATTAAAGAAAACCTAATACATATTGCAGCCGCTTGAAAGAAATAATGAGATGGTACGGCTAGCTAAAATATTGTGATCTCCCTCCTGAAAACTGATGCAGAAGCCCCAGATGACCAAGGCGCCAACAATGGAAGAGGCTGACACCAAAAAGGCAAGGCGATTTGGTTGGAGGAAGAAGTACGGCCTTGCTGCTGATAAGTACAGCCTGAAACCAGCAACCAAAAAGTCCGTACAATCTTGAAATGTGTGCCAAATAATCAATATAGGTATACACTGCAAGCTGGATTCTCTTCTAGAGAGAATCGACCCAACTACAAACTGTAACCCCAATCTGTAACTCTGTAAATAAGCTTTGATGTGACTTCTGAATGAAGCCACTCTGATAGACAATCTTCAACTGGTCTTTCACAGCCTCAGTATGTCTGATTCTGAAGAGTTGACATTCTCCAAAACCTGATTGCAGAAACCCTTGTTTCTCCAACTCCAAATTGTTCTCAGAGAGAAAAGACAAAATTTGAATAATCATATCATAATGAGTTCTATTCTGTCTTTGAGAAATAAATACCTCTCTCTTACACAAGTCTCGACCCTCTCTCAAAAGCAACAAATCGACATTTAATATCAATAATTTTGAGATTCTAGGCAAATTATTATTAATAAATTTATTCCTTTTGTAAATGAGTAATAAATACCACGAATATTAAGATATTCTCTCATTATGTAAAGCATTATAATTTTATAATTCTACCATTAATTGGTCACTTTAATATTTCATTTAATTGACTTTTATATATTATAAAGTCATAATAATAATCATTTACCTATTATTAAATGCCGCCATTATTCTCCGCTTGCTCAACTAACTATCAAATTGGTGATACCCTAACTTGCTAACCTAACCGTGCCCCGCCGTAAAAGTAACCTCCCTCATAAATCGGATTCCTACTATAAATAGTAAGTTCCCTCGAATATCACTCTATGAGTCCCTGCAAAGGCCCAAACCTGAATCAATTGGAGTAATGTCCCGAAACTCTGGATAACTGCCATGGATAACCCTCTAATCAAAACTGTTAGCCTACGAGGGTCAAAAGGATAGGCTCACTCCTCAACAAGCAATGTCAGCTAAAATGGGGACATTACACGATCATTGGTGAAGGCCGACATGAAGTCTTGTAGAGATGCATCCCTTCCTTATCATATGTATATATAATCAATGCTTCCTCATTGCATCATTAATTCGATATTCATCATAGTTCAATATTCATAAGTGCGAATAAGTGTGAGAAGAAGTTCAAGCAATTGCAGATTTGTACAAGTTCAAATCAATGTCATTAAAGGTGGTAGATATATTCTTCAAGAGTATTGTATTGTCTTCAAGTGATATCATATCACTTTGGTGTTGTGTTCAACCCCCATTGTTGGCCTCATTGTAAAGGAGTTCACTATTTGATATTCAATATATAAGTGATATATTGTTGCTGGGTTTTTCTCCCTCAAGAGGAGGGTTTTCTCAGGGTATATGCTGTGTTATTGTGTTTGTTTTTTGAATTAAATTTCTGCTTTTACATCTAATCATAAAAACTAACAAGTGATCTTCTACACGTGCAGACATTGTTCTTTCTGAGGGGTTTTGTCCTCAAGAAAGTCTGAATCTTCAAACTACTAGCAAACCCTTGCTAAAGCTCTTCTCCAAATTTCTCTAAACAAGAATAATAATCTAGCCTTCGTAAAATAAACTTCAAATGCCCTTTTATAATATTCAATTTGCATTTAACTTTCATCTCATTTAATTTACTTTAATTTCATTTACTTTTCCCTCCCTTTTGGTGCACAACTTAATAATATAAAGTATACTTTAATAATCACTCATATCTCCCTTTTTAAAATGGCACTTAACTTATATTATAAAGTCTACTTTAAAATCACTTATATCTTTTAAATATAAAGTCCCCTTTATATTTTAATAATGCACTTTATTATTTGGTATTTTTAATACCAAATGCATAGGTCCAATATTACCAATAAAACTCTAGGATATAATTATGCCACCATGCTAGATATAGACACTCTGTCAGTTGACCATTCCAGTGACTTACTATAAATAGTAAGTATGCATCGAAGTCTCTTGAATGGCCTCTGAAAGGTGCACCACAAATAAACTGGGATGAAAAGCTGAAGAATACTGAAATAAGCACCAAAGGGTCTGCTGAAGAGCCAAAGATTACCCTCAAAAGGGTCCTCTGAACACCCTGTTAGTCTACGGGGACCAGTTGGTAGACTAACCACTGCATCTGACCATTGCCTAGGAAAAGGGGACATTACACATACTAGTTTAATTGAAAGTAAACTACTAACTAACTAAAGGCTAAGATGACCAATAAATAATACACTAATACTTTAATATGTTCTAGATCCATTGAGAGATGGAACCAACTTCAATGCCAAAGTTGACAAATTTTTCAATGTCATCTTGAAGCTGTTTAAACTTAAACGAATAAATGCCCCAAGGCCATAGGCATGGAGTAATATGACACTTCATCCATAATAAAAGCTCTATCCAGATATAGAGAACACAGGTCAGCAATGGGCATCAATGCCACTAAATCTTCTTCATTCCTTTTATTGGTCTATTAAATTAGTTAAAAAACAGAAATATTTAACTTTTCAGCTTTCAAAAAAATTATGCAAATGAAGCCAACAACACAACCATGAAAGACAAACAAAATATGGATAACAGGAAAACTAAAACACTTAACTCTTCATCTTCGTTAAAATTTCGGGAAATGAAATGAATAGCAAAACCATGAAAGAAAAACCAAAAAACACATATAGTCAAAAATATAGTAATGGCTGCTGTAGTAAAAGGAAAAACCCTTAAACCTTAAAGAAAACCCAAACTAGGAATTTATTTAACTATGTCAGTCAACAGCAGTAATAATTGTAGTGCTTGACTATTGTGATGCATGAGCATTGATAAATAAATAGTAGTACATGCTCAACAAGAAAGCCTATATTACTGTGACAAGTGTTCATTGCAACTTATAGTGACAGAGAAAAGGAACAAAGTGCACATCACCGCCTTGCAAATAATGTAGCGCAGGGTACGTGGAAGTATGTATGCAACAAAATGTTGGAAATGTTGTCATTGATGTCAAATATGAGAAGACAAATGTTGTCATTGATGTCAAAGGTGAGATTGAATGGCATTGATGTCAAAATGACTGAGGCAAATCTATGACAGCATTTGTATGAACATGCCTCATTTGATTGTTGGCCAAAGTCCATATGTACGATGAAGACACAATCATGATCAAGATTGGTCAAGAGGAACCAGTGCTTGCATGAACATTACAAAGAGTAATAAGGAGCCTGATGTACATCTAGTTTTATATGAAACTATGTTGCGTATGAAATCCATATACATGAGCAAAGGAATCTGAGTCATTTATAGATTTGAAGAGATCGATTTTAGAAAGGCTTTGGTAGAGCATTTTAGAATTTTGGGCAATTCGAATTCATATGATAGAGACACCTTAGTGCTAGGAAAGTTCGCTGCAATGGAGATATAGACAAAGTCACAAAAGATAAACTAAGTGATGTGGCGCAAAAGACAAACTGAGTGATGTGGTGCACAAGACAAAATTGATAGGAGCACTTTATAATTCTGAATAAAGACAAATTCAAGAGTGATTGTATTTCTTCAACCATTTGGACAAGTCAGAAATGTCATAAGAGATCGCAATCATCAGTCATATTGATTCCACCTATTTGGAGGCGTCCCTTTATCTGGAAAAATCGTTACTTGCAAAGGCCGATATTACATTGGATGCAGCGACTAATGCTTGGTGGGCCCAACCAGGTGTAAGAAGCGGTATTAATATTAGAAGGCTTTATGTGTAGCAAATGAAGTGCCTGAAGAGGCCGATAATATAATCATATTACTTATCGGGCTTCTTGGTGTATTTTATTTTATTTTAAGTAATAGCAATTCAATGAAGGCAGCAACAATTAATAACCATTAAGGTCAATGGTTATATTTGGCAAGCAATAGATTAATCCTAACTAAAGGACATGACCATTTGATGGTCAAATCAACTAAAGAGGTACGTCCCTTTTAGGATAAAATCAAGTATATAAAAGGGCAATGAGAAATAAAAGATAAAGGAATTAAGTGGTGAAATGTAGATGAAACATCATACAAACACCAACGTTTGTGAGGAATAAAAGCATATAAGATCTTACACTGCAGATCTGCAGACGAGATTTTAGAGAAGATATACAGCAGACTTGGAGCAGACTTAGTGTGTGTAATGAATATTATATGAATAAGAGCAGATTGAGAAAGAATTAAAGGGCAGAAAAATGAAGTGTAACTCAGATTTATTTTGAGTGTATATGCAGCCCATGTATGAATGATAAATGCAAACATATATGATGAATATATGTGTGTTGGCGTTTAAATTTGCACCTCTGGAATGCGTATTTGAAATGGACAGCTATGCACAGATAAACTGCTCTTCAAATTAGGAGGGGAAGCTCCCTCTTGCTGATGGTGTTGAAAGAAAGTAAACTAAGAACTAAGTTGCCTATCTTTTGATCAGCTTAGAGCACAAGGTTTATTAAACACAAACGCCGCAGCTGAAATTTTCTGATTTAAAGAACTTCAACTACGACTAACTTAAACTAGAGACGTTTCTAACTTCTCAAGTAATAGCAGAGCAAGAGAAACTAGAAATGAACAAGGTAGATTTTCTGACAAAATACTTAAATAACCTCTCTCTCAACAAACACCTACACACTTCACTGTAAGTTGAAATCAAGATCATAAAAGTAGAACATAAATAATGGAAATCTGAGATTTTGGACCAAGGCAAAGGAGGCTCATGATTTTATTACTCAAATCTCTGGAACAAAACTCCCTTCTAATATGCCTGGAACAAGAAATTGCAGCTAAAGAGGCTTGCAATCTTGCTCTTACACACTAGAAACAGCAATCACGCTAACTCCTTGTTGGCTAAAGAGGCTCAACAATTTGCTATCACAACACAATTTGAACAATACTTGAGTAACAAATAGAAGGCACAATAGGCTCAGCGTTTTGTTCTCACTAGCACGGTTAAAGAAACTAATGAGCAAAGGCTCTTATTTATAGAGAAGCAGAGGAGTAGGGAACCCTAAAATCTCCTTGCTTTCACAATCTAGGGCTTGCTCAGCAAGCAAGCTTTATTACTAAATCTAGAAGGAAGATAACATTTAAAACCCTAGAAAGCAGAAAAAGCGGGAAACGCCAACTATTACATTTTATCTTTTTCTCTTCTCAAAGAATGGATAAGAATTATTCCAAGAATAGAAAGAAAGCGGGAAAGAAAGCTTCTAGAAGAAAACTGCTTTAAAGCTCGATCACATCCGCTAGGAAGTTGGAGATTGTGTCCCGGTTCGGTGCATCTATGCCATCAATAGCAAAACACCACTTTTCAAGAATATCTTAGCATCTGCAATAGATCTCAGGAAATCTTCGACCTCATTGGCCGCTTTGTTCGAACTTTGCTGACATCTTCGAAATATGACCTATCCTTTGCCAACTGGACTGCAACTGTGAACAACACTCTGAAATTGATCTTGTACTTCATCAAGCCCGACGTAAGAACCATCTTCAAGACTGTACCGAGAAGGAATCTCTATGATAAACTCACCAATGAAAAGGAGAACTTCAATCACCCTTTGTCTGTAGGCGATAAATTCTTCGGATATCCTCTCATAGGTTTTAACTTTGAAAACATGACGCTCTCTCCAGGCAAGGATTTGTCTCTTGTGTTCTCTTGAAACTGCTGAACCATAGGCTGTGTCTAAATCAGCAATGATGATCTCATGCCTCGGTCTTACTTCAGCCAGTGTTTGTTCAAACCCTTGGATACCTTGACGTAGCTCATGAGCGTTTTCTCTTAACTGGAACATCCGTGCCAAGATCTCCTTTCCTTTGACAATGAAGCTCTCGATCCATTCCTGAGTCTCTTTCCCACAAATGACCAGTTGTCTTAATTGATGGTGATCAGTTGGTGTCTCTAAGATCTAGGGCAGCAACTGGGTTGCTTGTGAAGAACCATGGACAAGGTTAGAAATGAAAAGCTGAGCTGCTGATTTTCAGCCTTGAGGGCTGCCTTGTCTTCTCCATCTTTAAGCACTCTCTCCTGAAGGTTTTCGGATACAACTCTGAAAAGACTTAGGTTCGCATGCCTGGTATTTCTACCAAGATTAGCCTTGACCATGACGAAGTCATCCATATTCACCTCATCCCTGTTCTTGTCCTCTGGCGGCAATGCAGTCTCCATGATTATCTCATTATCAAGATTCCTATCAAAGTGAACTTGCTTCTTTGCTTTCTTCTTGGTTCCTGATAGATGTTATCGAGATCATCAACACTCACCTGATATGAAGGCCTTCTTCTCACCCTTCCCAAGGAGTTCTCAAGCCAAGACACGGTAGTATCTTTACTAACTTCCCTAGGAGGTATAATTTTAGTTTCTTCATCTTCATTATCAAGGTCGATGTGAATCAGTGAAGAACCTGTCAAAGGTACAGAAACATGCATTGAAGGTGGCTCCTCTGCTTCATTCTGAAGTACGGGCTCGTCAGGAGGAGCTTCTGTTTCAGCTGTAGGTTGCTCCTGTATGACTATGCCTGAGAAATCTAAACTTTTTATATTTTTATTCGATCTACTACCTTTGACACCTTCTTGAGACTGACTCTTACCCTTCCCTTTTGATTGTGCTCTGGAAGAAGAGGGAATTGTCCTTGGCGGCTCTGCTACTGGGATGGAGTTTTTCCTCTTAAGAATTAGGAAAATCTTGTTGTGCTCAAGGACTTGTCTTGTCCTGTCTTCAACTGAGAGTGACTCTTTATTTGCCCAGTTAACTTGTGGTAGGGGCTGATCTTCAATTCGCTTCTGAGTATACATCGCGAGAAGCACATCCTCTTCATCATCTAATAGCCCTTCTATGTCTTCATTTAAGCAATCCTTCATCTGATGGAGAGAGAGCCTGCTGTAACTACGCCTCTGCACCTCGAACTCATATGTACAATTAGCCCAAAAATCTTCAAGGGCGGATATATGATCATAGTTCTTTTCAAGTCGGCCAGCGTAGACACCATGAGGATCAAATGATTGCCTCTCGCTATAAGACTTGAGGCCGAGTTTATCTAGCTCATCTCCCATTGTCTTTGCATCTGTAGCAGTCTTGCATGTATAGATTCCCAACCCTAATGGAAAATGAAGGGAGGGTTTCTTTCTATTCCTCAAAACTGTGTGGACATCGTGTGCTTGCCTCAAGAATTCCATGAAGATGATCTCATCTGACGGGTACCTTGGTAACATTAGCGGAGCACCTGAATAGCCATAGACCCTGAGATAGGTGAAAGTGGGGAACTGTATAAACCAATCAGCCCACTCCGCCATCGCTGCCCTGGCAACTGAAGAGATGCGAACATGCAATTCATTATCCAAGTCCCGCACTGTGTACATCAGAAAGGCCTCGTTCACCCTTTTGTAGTGGTGCAACGAATTCGTGATCTCCAACTGGGGATAGTAGTTATATATATGTTGTACACTCAATGATCCCTCGGCGTTCAACCCTCTAAATTGGCCTTGATAGGCATTATGTTATCTGCTGATGTAGACTGTCACTGATCAAAGTAGGCCAATTATAGAACTCGGTTTTCTTCATGATGTGGGGTATGGCGTAAAACATCCAAGGCGGAAACTTGGTGGCATCTTCGGAGCCAGTTACCCTATTGAGCAAAGTGATGATGATGGCAATCTCGTCCTTAAACTCTCCTCGCCCGACGTTCTTTGGCAGAGTCTTATGCTTTTCTTTCATCCGTCTCTGTGCAATCTTTTTACTGTACTTGTCTTTATGCATCTCCCATATTCTTTCACATTCACCCTTTGAGAGAGTAATGCTTTCAGGCCATGGGGGAATGGAAAAACACTTTTCGATCATGTCAGGCTTTAGACTGCAAATCAATCTGCCATCTGCTAACTGGATCTCCGTTGTGGCCAGGTTGTAATGCTTGATGCAAGCGATTACGAACTCAAGACTCTGAACCGAGATAGGAATAGACGTTGTTGCGAGGAGTCCAGAATGTCGTAGGTTCCTAATTGAGGTGTTGCCTACTCTTTCCAAGGCGTGTAGATCGAACACAGGCTTGATATGATGCAAATCTGTCTTAGCTGCTTTGATATAATAGTGATAGAGAGCTGATTCAGTCTTGAAAACATTGGGAGTGTACTCCATTTCGGAAAACTTGAAGAACGACTGTAAACTTGCCTAGGTGCAGACAAGCCTTGAGCAATTTCTATTTTTAGAATGCTGATTTTCTTGCTACAACGGACAAATTTTTGAGAAATTTTTCTGAGATATGGGTTTTGCTCATAATTTCAATGCAAGACAACCCAGATCGTCCGTTTTTGAAAATTTTGAATTTTCCCTAAAAAGCAGCAAACCCTAATTTCTTCAATTTTTCCCAAAAAGTTGGCACCTGGGTTTTGTTCAGAACAAGATTAGAAATGGACCAGTTGATTAGATTTGCAAAACCCTGATGGCTGATCGAAAAAGCAGCCCCCTAGGTTTTGAAATTTTCTTGAAAAAAGTTGTGATATGGGTTTTCTTCAGAAGATTGATTTGAGAGGACCCAGATGGTTGAAAACTGAATGCACTGAGGATTTCACTGACATGCAAAATAAAAGTAGCTGCTGCAACTTGATGAAGTTCTTCAAAATTTCTTTAGAAGATTGAAGTGAAAAGACCCAGATGTTTGAAAATTTGAAAACCTTGGCCTTCTGTTTGTAAAACTTGATCTTCTGGATGAAAAAGCTTGAAAAAGCAAGGGTTTATGCTTGCTGATTTGAAAAATCTGATGAAAAACCAGCAAACATGAATTCTTGGATCATAAAAATTCTTCAGACTTGCTGCTCCAACTTTCTCCCTCTGAATGCTACCTGCAAATTAATGAAAATTACATGAAAGAAAGAGGTTAAATAGACCTAGGGTTTTGTTTTAGGTTTTGTTTTCTTTTGCTTTTATTTCAAAAACCCTAAAATCTCAACTTCATTGAACTTGGACGCCTTCCTTCACTTGCAATTTTGAAACTTCTTTGAAAAACTTGAAAATTTTCTAAGGCATGAGAAGTTGGGCGTCCTTTTGCACCAGGGGCACCCACTTTATCCAGTGTTAGCCATTTTTTGGCATTCTCAACTTTTCTCCATTTTGATCCCCTACTTTGCCTTTGATTTCCAGTTTGTAGGCTGATCCAACAGGCGAGATGAGAGATCCATCGCAGAGCATGACTGATTCTGAAAAGAATGTTCTAGAGGCGTCTCTGGCTAAAAGCTTCATCTCGACCTTCGAATTCATGGGAGCCTCTTCCTTCCAGGGGCGCCCATTTTACCCAGAGTTAGCCATTTTCATTATCTTCAAATTTCTTCTTTAACTCCTCTTCTACAGATGATTTTGTTGAATCTGGAGACTCGGGTGTCGGATTGACTGATGGTTATGCTCATTGTGAAGCTGACGGAGAACTAGGAGGGGTCTTCTAGGAGAGATTTTTCCGAAAAGTGAATTTTATCCCCTCAAAAGTTTGGGCGCCCATCTTGGCTGGGGGCGTCCATGTTCACCAGAGTTAGTTTATTTTCCACTTTATATTGTTTGATTCTGAACTTTGAAATTCAACTCTCACCAGACCCTCTGTTCGGCTTCTTGTATCTCGCGAATGCGACCTCCGATAGACGTGTTGGATATCTCATTGGAGAGCTGGATCGACTGCAAAGAGATCATATTAGAGCTTCATTTCCGGATTCATCCGTTTGAGCCCCTAAAAACTTGGGCGCCCTTCTTCACCTGGGGCGCTCAAACCTTCCATACTTAGTCATTTTATCATTTGATTTTCTTCAGAGTTTGAAACCTTCATTCTGTATGTTCCTCTTTGATCTGAATTTGCTGAAAGATGACCAACCGGATGATTTGTCGAAGACAGGCGTGACAAAGCTGACTGAACACTGAAAAGATCGGACACATTTTCCAATCCTAACTACTGAGTTAGGTGCCTTAAAAAGCTGGGCGCCCTTCTTCACCAGGGGCGCCCAAAGTCTCCACACTTAGTCAATTTTTGATATTTCTCTTTTTCTCCACTCTGACTTCTATGTGAATCCTCCCTGTTCAGCTTCGAATCCTGGATGACTGGATAATCTGATAACTACATCGTCAAACTCACTGCGGAGCTGGAAAAGAACTGAGCAACTTTGATTGGAGATGTAAACCCTAATTCCTTCATCTGGTGCCCTAAAAAGATGGGCGCCCTTTCTTGGCTGGGGCGCCCAAGTCAACCAATGTTAGAAAATTTTCACCATTTTTTAATTTTCTTCCTCATTCTTCGTGACTGCTTACCAACTCGCCTTCTGTCAAATGCTCTGAATGTTGAATATGATGCCTAGAAGCTGAATGACCTTCATTGATGACCTCGGAGCTCCTAATGTGCTTCTGAAAAAGCAGAATAGACCCAGTAGGGCAAAACTGATTATTTTGGGATTCCGACTGCACCGGCCTGATATGGACGTGTTTTGAGCCAATCAAAATCAGTTTGGACCCTATCGGACCAACTTTCTATTTTTAGAAAGTTTTGCCAATATCCATTTCCAAAGAAACCCAGAAAAACCCAAAAAACGTTACTAATTTTAGAAAATTTCTAAAAATAGCAGTTTTCCTAAAATTTAGGGATGAAAAACTGAGATTTGGGTTTTGTAGGTTAAGCTGCTCTGAGCAGACCCAGATCGTCAGATTTTGACAATTTTACGTTTTAACCCCTCATGCAAGACGTGCACACTCAAATTTTGACCTTTTTGACTGTTTTAACTAGACTTTTACTCATTTCTTCAAAATTTCTAAGTGTAACAAAAATTTTAATTTTGGGGTACAACAATGTGAAGATAAGAAGCAGAAATCTATGTGAAAATATTAGCTTGATAGTGATCTGATTTGTGAAAAGAAAGAGTACTTGATTTGGATCAGATTTGAGGTAGAAGAAAGTGTGTGATCAGAATTGTGAGAGAAGAAAGTATATATGTGTAAACCTGATTTGAAAAGAAATGACTTACATCATACAGAATCAGATTTGTGATTGGATCAGAATTATGTTTGAATCAGATTTGTGATTGGATCAGAATTTTATTTTGAATCAGATTTGTGATTGGATTAGAGTTGTGAGAAGCAAGGGAAATTGTGACTGGATCAGATTTGAAAGAAATATATTTGAGCAGAATTGTCCATCATCCATTGAAGAAGCAACATTGAAGGTGGAACACTGTTCTTTAAGTTATTATTTTTGCTAAGTTGGTGCTTGGCAAGTGGGGGTTGGTGCCTCCAATAGGTTGGTGCCTACAAACTTTAGGAGTTGGTGCTCCTTGTAGGTTGGTGCCTACGAAATCAGAGATAGGAGTTGATGCTCCTTGTGGGTTGGTGCCTACTTAATTGTGAAAATTGGTGATTCAAGTAGGTTGGTGCCTACATTCATTGGAAAACTTATATAATTCATAAAGTACATTATTTGTACCGTGGTTTTCTTCCATAAGGGTTTCCATGTAAAATCTTGGTGTCAACTTGTTCATATTGTTATATTCTTGCATATTTGATATTGTGTTAGAGTTTGAAGTTGATAAAAGTTGTGAGAGTAAAAATTTGTTAATTTACTAATTCACCCCCCCCTCTCAGTATATTTTTGTGCTCTTCACAAAAGCCGTACCACGCATTGAGTCATTATTCCTACGTGCTCCCTTCTTTATTTCAACATTCAAAATGTGTATACGTATACTAACTCAAGCCTATTGTTTGGCAGCACCTAGGTTTCAAAGGAGATGGAAGGTGAGCAGCGGGATATGCAGAGACATGGGCTTGAAGGGGCACACAGGCCCTGTTACCATTGGAGAAGCAATATGCTGAAAGATTATTGTTTATATTGCATACCCATGAAACCAATACAAATCATTCTAATGTTATAGTTGATTTGGTTGCAGGTTCTCGAAGTGGTACAAATGCACAATCCAGAGAAGCAAATCAACATAGCAGTGGTGAGTGCAATAAGTAGTGCAGAGGGAAGAGCTACAGGGGTCAAGGATGGCTTTCCCAATGGCCCTGCCGCTCAAGCTCAGCATGTTCTTGACAGGAGGACAAACCCTATGCTTGCAAATGCTGGCCCAGAGCCTACTTTGGGCACAGTTTTGGCTGTAAGTTGTAACTTTTTAAGTCCAATTGTGCTCTGCAGAACCATTTGAAAGCCCCACAAAAGGTTCCAATTGAATTTGTATTGTGTTATTTCAGCAGTGCTCGAATATATTTCCTTAGAGTTGCAGGTTGCTGATGTGCTAACCAAGATATTTATGGACGCCTGCTTATCCTAAATCAGATGTGTATGGCTGCATATGCGCAAGCATTTACAGCTAGCAACTTCAAATAAATTTAAGAGCCTTTTAAAGGCCCAACAACTCTTTTTAGAAGGATTCCTTTCTATACATTTAGGTGGATTGGTAAATTTGAAGGCTTTTGAATGACCAAAGTATTATATTATTTTCCCTTTTGAGAGTCTGAAGGAGACCCACCTGAAAACTGATATGTTGTGTCACTGGATAAATTGAAGGAGGCCAAAGTAATAAGAATATGGGCATTTGATGTGTTTGTTGATGCAATTTGGTGGTCTGATAAATTTAAGGTTCTTAGAAGTGAAGCTGCTTTTTTGTTTTGTTTTTTAGAAGATGGTTTTTGGGGAATACCCAACTGGAAAATTGAGGTCTTCAGCTTTCCTGCGTTTGGTGATACAGTAAGGTGCTCAAAACTTTTAAAGGTCAAACAACTAACTTTTCCGAGGGTTTTCTGGAAGACCTACCTCAAAATTTGATGTCCTTAAGAGGCATTGCTGTGTTTGTTGATGCAGTTGGATATTGCTTTTCTTCTTAGTTCAAAGTATTTCACAATTACACTCTACTATACTTAATGTCAAATGCTAAGCTCTATCCATACAAATTCTAAATTAACAAAAAAACCATCAGCGTACCCATTGCACACCAAGGTGCGATTGCTAGTATTAATTTATCATTATAAGATCATTTATATGAGGTTGATTTAATCCATTCCAAAAAAGAACGGATTTTTTTCAAAAACTTAGAAAGAAAGGGATAGCGAGATTATATTTTCCTTTTAATACCTAATCAGCAGGTTACATTATTTTGATCTCGAAAATTGAAGACGAGTGATGAAAAATGAGACCTAGAAAAGCATAACGTTTTATTACATGGGAATTACTCTACATAAACGAGGTTGGAGATGGCAGAACTAGCAATACCTGTGTTGAAATCCAATTACAAAGCAAAGTGCAGTCTCTTTCGGCAAATAGCACTGGCTATGTTTCTTTGTCCGGCTCCTTGTTTCTCCTTCCCTTTATCACACACCACTAAATTGGTGTTGAATGCTGAGCGCTACTCGTGGAATAGAGGAGGGCGAGGGTATTTGAGTTTGAAAGCAGCAGAAGAAAGAAAGGTGGTGTGTGGGGGGCAACGCAGCGCCTAATCATAATCATAATGGCTTCTCCAACTTCAGCCAAGGAGAAGGACCAGCATCTCCTTCTGTTATAGTATGCTTCTTTTTGTTTGCCCCTTCTTTTTAGTATTAATGCACACAATGATATCATGTATTTTGTACACCACTGTGTAATATTTTAAAAGTTCTAGTTTTGTTCAAGATACCTCTTGGAAGGGAATTACCTAACCTTTTCCAACATTAACTTACAGAATTATATCATGAACCTTGGATACGACTGAATAATATTTTTAATTCAGAATTTTTGTGTCCTCCAAGACCTCTCTTCAAGGAAATTACAAGAGCAATAATTGCAGCATAATGTAATCTTTCCACAAAGATTTAGTTTTAATTAAAATATTTCTCTCAGTGTCTATTATTCGTGACTATTGTGATGGGACTTGTGGTTTATGCTATGGTTATTAGTTGTGAGGTTGTCATTGTCATAAATGGCTTTGCAGTTTCCATGCAACATGATATCTATTCAACCATCTTGTTTTTTGGGCACATTACACTGTGTTAAGGCAATGACCCCTTTGAGTTGCCGCACAAATAATTCGGGTTCCAATAAATAGGTACCACGAACCATGGGATTCTACATGTTTACAAATAGATTTTGAGGTCTGGATATTTTGTTCCTTATTATGTGTAGAGGCTTTTTTTGGAGAAATGAGCAAACTAAAGTTGCAATTTGGCAAAAGATCTTCGCAGATTTTGTAAAGAGTGCCGGTAACCTCCAACCCCTTCTCTAGCACCTTCTGAAACTACCACCTTAAATAGGTGGGCCTCCAACTTTTGAAGAAACCGTAATCTTGTTTCAAAGAGTGCATTAGATCACTTGTACAGTGTACATTAAAACTAGGAGCTGCAGTCCCCTTCACAGGCCTGTGTCTAAAACTATTTGTCAAACTTTCCAAATCACACTAGGAGGAAGTGTACTTTTCCCTAGTGCATTTGACACTGGATAGTTTATTTTTCCTAAGTGAACTGTTCATGCTCATGAGAGATGGTTTCATGTGAACCACTACTCATGAAATATGAGTCAATGAATTTGACTTAGAAATTACACAGTTGAATACTGAAAACAAAATAATTTGATACACTGGGGAAAATACATCCTATTTGTCACTGGATAGTTAGTTACATATTTTCTGAAGAGTTGACCAGTTTTATACCGCTCACAAAAGACTCAATGCTAAGTTTTGAAAGGATTTTCCCACAAGTCTGAGATGATATCTAAAAATATAAAATTCTTTGTTGTGGACTTTCATTAGAGACTATCTACTGAATTGATTCAGGAATTTTTTCTTGTTAAGGAGGGTGAATTTTTTAATAAGCACTTCCATAGCCGAAAGTAGACAAAAACAACCCAAATCTCACAATCATTCACAATCATGATGGAAAACAAGCTTCACACTATTAAATTAAAAGAATGGTTGTACATTCACCAGGCTGTAATTTAGTTTCTAGAGGTTGACAAAAGGGCAATTTTGTTCATGCAAGCAAGTCAGATTTAAACTCTAGGAGGGTTCACACCATATGCGTGCGCAAGGAAGGTTTAACCTTGGAGTCTCAGTTGCTTTCCATTAACAAAAAGCAATTCAGCTGAGGGATTTTGCTAGGATATAATGGTAATAGATTGTTACACAGTCAGGTACATGGTATTATGGTATATATGGAGGTTATGGACTAGCCAACACGGTGTACATAATATTTAGTTAGAATTATTGGGTACCTATGGTTAAATTTATAGGCCATATGTTGATAAAATTTAATGTGTGGGGTCATGGGTTTTCCATATCCATAATGTGTTAAGATTTGACCTTTTAAATTATGGATCTTGTATGGTGATAGGGAGATGGGGTAGTGTATTAGACTTAGCTCTAATAGGGAGAAATTTCCAAGGATTAATGGATCAGATGCATAAATACCAATTTTAGAAATCCAAATTCATATATGAGGGGGGAAAAAATCTGAAAGTGCTGAATTCCAGAGGAAATTTGAGAATTCTGGTTCAGAAAACTAAAAATATTCAGACATATACTTAAAACTACTATATACCATAAATGCATGTTTGTTGGGCCAAGTAATGCTAGTCTGCATTGGGGCATAGGTTTGTGGAGAAATGAAATTTCCATATTTAAAAACTAAAAAAAATGAAAAAAGAATGTGAGGATCAGATTGGACCAATTCTGAAAGTCTACAAAACCCATATCCAATAGGATAGGCTAGATGTGGGTAGGATTTGGTCAGTATGATCAATTATATCAACTATGGAGACAGGGCAGTGAAGTAGGTTTAACTCTTATAGTATGAGGTTTCTGGGATGGTTCCTTCTTGAAGGAATATTATATGGTCTAGTGTTACTTTAGGGGTATACTCTGAGTATATTGAATATTAGTGTACATTGGTACCTGTAGGCGAGGAATACTAACAAGTAGACTTGCATGTAACCTTCTGAAGGATAGGTCAGAAAGGTAAAGAACTGTAAGGGAGGGATGTAGGATGGGGATCATATTGCAGCTATGCAACCCACTTCTGCAACAGCTGCACAGTGGCAGCAGACTTTTTGAGTTTTCGTTGTAGATGAAATTTACAATTTATAATTTTTATTGATATTGAAACTTGAAGTTCATATGTATTCAAAGGTTGAACTTGTTTTTTGGTCTATTGAATATATTAAACTCTAATTTTATTTTATATATGATGGAAATCAGTAATATGTTTTACAGATTCAGTAATGTGTATTTTTGAAGAATATTTAAAAAATTTATGTATTTTCAAATGTTCAATAAATTTGTTGATGTATTGCGGAGTGCTTTCTTGATTTTTAGCTAGTCCCAAATTTTAAAATTTTTTGGGCCTTTTGAGTAATTACCGAGTCCAAGTTTTTCAACTATGTTGGGGGAGAATTGACTAGAGAAACTACTTTTGGATGAAGTAATCTACCTTCTAAAGCACAAGCGGTGAACCTATTTCACATCTGGCTCACTAGAGGTATATGCAAGGAAAACTCAGCCTTCTGCACAAATTTCCGAAGGATTGGTTGGAAAAGCCTAAGACCTAGGTATATTGATGGCGTTATCTCTACTCATGCTTTCTTTGATCCCTGAATTGGTTGATGGCTTGGAACTATTGGGTTAACAGATGTGGAATTACAGTAGATTGAAGAACCAATGGAGTTGTTTGTAAATCCTGTCTTGAAAGATGTGCTCATTGCAAAGACGGGAAACAATTTTCTTTGAGATGCCACCCTTGCTTGGAAATGTTGTGACCTTTTCACACATCGACCCATCTAAAATGGGGACCCATAAATTTTTGCTCCGTTCTGGTCTTTTTGGCTTTGCTTTTTGTCTTTCTCTCTCGTTCTGCTTCTGTTCCGCTTTCTGCTTTTCTGGGGACGCTCCCGTCAGCAAGCTTGAACGTAAGGTTCGACCAAGTCTGAAATTAGGGTTTCACGTTTTTAGGTCATATTGAGATCAAATTGAGTTGGTTCGTCAGCTTTTGAGCCTAGCAGAGTTATTACCATGTTTTCAGCAAGCATCCCCTAAATTTTCACTGAATTCTGCCATCTTTCTATTTTTAGTAAGTGTCAGTTTAGGGTTGATTTTCTTAGGGTTTTCACATTTGGATAACTTCATTGTATTCCGAGCACTTCAGATTCACTTTGGCAAATTTTGAGCAGAAACGGACAACTTGCTATTTTTAGCAGTTCTGCCTTCGGAAGCAATTTTCAGGGCTTAAACGCAGAGTTTTTCAACGCATGTCCGGAGATTCCTTGTGGGTTTTTCGGGACCTTCGCAGTGATGTGACATGCAAAGCAGGATGACGACTTTCAGCACTCAGCCTTCGGAGGCTGATATTAGGGTTTGCATGCAGACATTTTCGGTGCATGTCAGCATTTTCTTTCTGGGTTTTCCAAGAGCTTCGCGACAGTGTAACATGCAAATGGAACTGACCACTTTTCGGAAACTTACTATTTTTAGCCAGTGCGTGCATGTTGAATATTTTTCTGGGTTTTTCTGGGTTTTTCAAGATTTTTGGGCAGTATGACATGCAAGATCATCCGACAGCCGGTTAATCACTTTTTCGGCCACTTTCTATTTTTAGCAGGTGTCACTTGGGCAGCAGCTCGACGCTTCAGAACTGCAAACTGACTATCATGCAACTGAAACGACGTCAAACGGAGCTCATCTGAGCAACATGCATAAAATTAGGGTTTCGAGCTTCAGAGTTAAAAATGAGGAGTCAGAGGTCAAAATGTTCAAAACTGAAGTACCCATCACGATCAACATCCTTTCGAGAGTCTGCTGGCAAAATTTGAAGGCAATCAGAGTACCTGCTATTTTTAGTAGGTGTTCCAGGCACAGGCTATAAATAGAAAGTTCATCTCGGCATCAGCATACACAGGCAAGTTCACCAACGAAGGGTACACTGTTCAAATTTCAAAGCAAACGGAGCTAAAGAGACCTCAGAAACGGACACTTACTATAAATAGTAAGTCACTTCGCCAGCCCGTGGCGCGAGTTTCAAGGCAAACAGAGTTGCAAGGAATGAAGAATCAGATAGTTGCTATTTTTAGCAGGTCAATTAGGGTTTCCTAAAATCAAGGGCGGAACCCTACAGTCACGCAGGAGCAGCATCCGATGGCAATCACCATGTTTCGGGCATTCAATACGCAAAGTTTGAAGACTTTTTGAGCAATTTCTATTTTTAGCAGGTCGCTAAAAATAGCAGGTACAAACAGACATCAGGCGCTGACAGCACAAGCTAGTCAAAATTCAGAGCAAAGTGAAAATCGGGCGTTCAGGAGTCAGAATCCAGTCAACGGCGCGAAATTTCAGGAACTTTCTAAAAATAGAAAGTCAGGGCGAGTTAGGGTCGACCACGGAGAATCAACTCAAATCTGGCAACAGGCGTAAAATTTGCTAAAATGGATAAAATTTCGAGTCCAGTAATGAAGCTCGCTTTCAAGAGGCGGAAAAATGGCTAAGTCTGGGAAACTTGAGCGTAGACAGGGTGAAATGCGCCCAAGATCATGGAAAGAGGTTGAAGATAGAATTTTTTTCACTAAGTGTCGGAAATTGGACGGAGACCCCAGCAAATGCGCCCTTGGAGGTAACTTGAAATTTGGCTAAGGCAAAAATTAAAAGCTCAGGGGGTTATATGCGCCTCTTGACAAAAACTGAAAGTTGATGGTCTTAAATGCGCCTAAGTTGAAAATGGAAGCATCACCTATCAAATGCGCCCAAGTCTAAAATGAAACCTTGATAGGTGAAATGCGCCCAGTGTCAAACTGAAAGTTGCACCCACCATATGCGCCCCCTCTTGGAATTAAAAGTTGAATATGTGAAATGCGCCCCTGGGTGTTAGGAAAAAAAAACTAAGTGTTGGAAATTGAACGTTGAGACCCCTATATGCGCCCATCACAAAAAATGAATGTTGCACTAGCAAAATGTGCCTCAGTGCCAAAAGTGAAAGCTCCAGCATTGATATGCGCCTGGCATTAAAAATGAAAGTTGGGCATGCCATTTGCGCCCCTCTCAAGACTAGAACCTCCTTGTGCTGTTTGCGCCTTGATGCTTGCTAGGTCATGTGCGCCCAAGGTCATGAAGGTGTTAAAACATGAAAATTTATCTAAGGCATTTCAAAGTGAACGTAGCCATGGTGATTTGCGCCTATGACAAAATGGAAGTTGGAGGCCTCCTTAGCGCCAAAGCCAAAAGTGAAAGTTCATGCATCCATTTGCGCCTGGGAAGGGGTCTTGAAAACGACTAAGTTAAAAACTTGAAGTAGAAGGTTTAGAATGCGCCCAGTGTGAAAAGTGAATGTTTGACCCATCAAATGCGCCCCAACCAAATTGAAAGTTGAGGTGGTCAAATACGCCTTGAAATTTCTAAGTGTTTAAAATGAATGTTGCCCTTGCATTTTGCGCCTAGGGTGACAAAAATGAAAGTTGGATGTAGTAAATGCGCCCCTCTTGACAAAATGGAAGCTAGATGGGTCAAATGCGCCTAAAGCTCAACACTCTAAATGCGCCCCTCTCTGAGTAAGTGAGTGAAATAAATTAAAAGTTGCCCAGGCTATTTGCGCCTCTCAGCTTAAAGTCATTTAAAGTGAAACCTCCATAGTCAATATGCGCTTGGCATTAAAAATGGAAAGAGGACATTTCATATGCGCCTCAAGCTGAAAGTAAACCCTCTCTTTTGCGCCCAGCCCCAGGAAGCAAGGATAAGAAAACGCCTAAGTCATGAAAGTGGAAGCTTGATAGCCCAAATGCGCCTCAAACTGGAAGCTGATGTAAAATGCACCCTAAGTTGAAGTTGGAAGTTCCACCTCTCATTTGCGCCTAGTCAAATAATGAAAGCTTGCTTGGCATTTGCGCCCAAAGCACAAACCGGAAGAAGACTATGCTAAATGCGCCTTCAAAAGAATGATGGAAACTAAAATTTGATGAGGTTATTTAAGCTGAAAGCTCACACAGGTAAGTGCGCCCATGAAGAAAAGGATTGGATCTTGAAAAATTCTAAGTTATGAGAAATTTGATACTCCAGACACTCATATGCGCCCAGAATAAATTAAAAGCTCAGCTCATTATTTGCGCCCCAATCCAAATTAGAAGTGTCATGTGCTAAATGCGCTCTCAACATTGGGGTTTGACATGGGATATACGCCCAAGATCAAGATGATTTAAAATCAAAGCACAAAGATTGAAGTACGCCTATGGAGAAAAGTGTTTAAAAGGGAAAAATAATAATAAAGGGCGTTCAAAATTTAAAAAAAAAGGAAAACGACTCAACAAGCCAAGCAATAATTTTCGAAATTATTAAAAGCATCAAGAAGAAAAAATCAAAAGGGCGTTTAAATTTTTCAAAAAAGCAAGTAAATTAAAAGGCGTTTGAGGTAAAAGAAAATCAATTGAAGATTAAATTTTAAAATTTTGGCTTTGAAGGCACGTGAAATTTCCCTCAGCACGATTAAATCGAAAGGCATTCGGAGGAAATTAAAATTTCTCTTAGCAAGACGGAGAAATTAATTTATTTAATTAATTAATTATTTTCCTAAGTCTAATATTAAATTCCCCCTTCGATTTTGACCCATGCAATTTTAAAATTTCGGACGATTTAACAGGGGGAATTTGTTTTGGAAGTTAATTACGGACGGAAAATAAAATTATGCCTAGCCAGTTTCGGCAATTGATATCGAATTTTTAAATGCGTTGAAGAAATAAATTAAAACTGGCAATTAAATTAAAATTTTAATTAATTAAAAGTGCCATTTTAAAATACAGTCGAGATAACTTCAAATCGATGATTTTCTCGAAATCACTAGAGGTAACTGGCAGTCGGGAGGGAATTTTAAAATTTAAATCGAGGAAAGAATCTCCTCGAATAGCAAATTGTCATAATAACTGCCAGACGACTGGAATATTCCCTTTTAATTTTAGCAAGCGCGTCAGTCATGATGAAGGGAATAAAAGGCATCTGCTAAAATTAGCGCCAGCCTTTTGCTATAAAACTTCGAAGATTTTCATTCTCGTCTCACAAGATTCGAAGTTGGGATTTATGCTGGCAAACTGAGTTGTGAGATTTAATTCGAGAAGTTGCTGAAAGTTCGATTTTTGAAGTTGCTGAAAGTTCGATTGTTGGAGTTGCTGAGATTCGAGATTGCAAGTTGCGAAGTGCTTCGAAGTAAAAGGGTTTAGCATTTTCTTTTTCTTCACGTTGTTGAGGTATGTCTTCGAAGTTGCTGAAGCTTTTTATTTTGCTGAAAGTCGAAATGCTTTGAAGTTAAAAGTTGAAATGCTGAAATCGTCTATTTATGCTGAGAGTTAAAATGCTGAGATTGTTTGAATGCGAAGTTGCTTGAGCTTTGATTTTTCGAAGTTGTTTGAACTTTAGATTTTCTGAAATTACTGAGTGTTCAAATCGAATTGAATTTAAATTGTAAAGCCTTCGAAATTGCTGTTTTATAATTTTCGAAGTGCTGATTTTCGATTACTTTTCGAAGTGCTGTTTTATAACTTCCGAAAAGTTGATTTTTAATTGTTGAAGCTTGCTGATTTTAAACTTGCACGTCTAAAACTCTCGGATTTATTTTCTTCGAAGTTGCTGATGTATAACTGTCGAAGAATTGATTTCTGACTTGGTAGTTTATAATTCGATGGCTGGCTGATTTTAATTTGAAATTGCTGATTTTAAATATTGCTGAGACTTAACACGCTTTTTCGAAGTTGAAATTGATAGAGTTAATTTCTCGTGAGGAGTTAAGTTATTCCTTTTGGCTGCGAGTTGCTGGAGGTTGAAGTTTTAATTCTTGAGAAATCAAGGTTGGCTGCTAACGCTACTAACTTGTATTTATTTTTGCAGCCAACTCCAACCGCCAGCCGCCTCACGTGACTATTGTTTTAAAAAGTTGATGGAGTAATATTCGCTTTTGTTTTGCAGATGGCTGACGCTGCTGGAACTAGCAAGGCCGGAACTAAGGCTGCAAACAACGAAGCTAACGCCTCCAGGCAGGCGATTATCAAGGGCCTAAAGAAGTCCTTCATCCCAGAGTCAAAGATCATCTCGAAGTATGGCAATTTGACGGACACCAACCTCGGGTCCTTCAACCTCGAGACGTTCATACGCCGAATGTACGGGCAAGGTGGCAACCTTCCAACAGAGGCATCACAGAATATTGTGAAGAGTGGGTTGTATAATGCAGCAGGCTTCCAACCGGCAGTTCGGTGTCCCGAGTTGATTCTTGAGTGTGCCAACTTCTACAATACTGAGGATCGGACTATCACCTCTCCTGATGGTTTGATCATGGCTAATCTCGCTCCAGATGCAATCGGCGAGGCGTTTGGAATCCTCGCCACGGACAACATGTTGTATAAGTCCAAGGCCAAGGCAGATAAGATGTACGCCACAACCTTCGAGAAGTGCATGAAGAGAATAAACACCACATGGATGCGCAAGCCAAAGCCACCGGCTGCTAGGCTACCGAAGCAAATAATATCAGAGGAGCTGAAGCAAGAATATTGCGACATCATTATGTTGCTCAGTAGAATCAATGGTAGCCCGCAGTCTTTCATATTCGAGCCATGGATGTTCTTTTACATCAGTGTGGTGCTCGAAGGGGACGAGCAAGTGAACTGGGCGAAGATGATAAGTGACAACATCGATGAGCAGTTCCGGAACCTCAGAAGAACAAAAACATTTTATATGAGCTCATATGTCATCTATATGTTGGCTCGAATGACCAAGTACAGGGGATTGGCGTACCAAGAGCCAATTGGCTGCGGCTACAATCAATTTAAGATCCACCAGTCGTGCAGACAATTGCATCTTACCCACACTGGTGACTTTCAAAGAGTGAATGACGCCTTTACCATGTACATCACGAGAACACTTCAGCAAAGGCTACAGCAGAGGATCTCCGAGGAGGCACAGGCGTTGATCGAAGAATACGGGTGTTGGTTCATCCAATTCCCAAAATTTACCTACTTGAGGTTGCCAGGGTACGATTCGTATGTGTACAAGCTACCGAGGTACCCCACTAACAGAATGATCCTACTTGAGTTGTCTAGGCAGTTGGTGGCCTACGACAAGATTATAAGGCGTAAGAAGAAGGGAGGTCTTCATTTTCCCATTGTGTTGGGAAATTCACTCCAAGAGTGCCCGACTTTGCAAGTAGCCAAGGAGGCCGAGGGTGAGCTAAAGTTCTACAAGCTGACTCTTCACACGAGCCGACAGAATTTTGACCCTAAGGGAATGATTGGAACAGTACAAGGAGAAGAGTTCAAACACAAGGCTCACCTGGAGGACTTTTGGGAAAATGCTGCAGGCGAGGACGAAATCAGAAAAAGGACGTTCTCGAGCTACCTCTAAAGCTAATCAGGGAGTGCGAGGTGATTAAGGTGCCGGATCAACTGGAGGAGGATACTAGGGTCACCCATCCGGATTTTGAAGCGGTGAAAAACACACCTATACCACCTATAGATTGGGCTGAGCCGGAGATTGTGGATCTAGACACCTTGTTTATCCCAGTCATGACGTTTACGAGAGCTTGGGTGGACGAGCGTGTTAATAGATTAAGGAGGAGGTCAGTCGCTCTCACGTATGACCTCATGGGTGATGGAAAGCCACCAGTGGTAGCGAAAAGGAAGAAGCAGCTCACACGAGGTCTGGAACCAAAAAGAAGGGAGCCCGTTCAACCAGAGCCCGTTCAGCCAGAACCTCAAGGATCAGAAGACACGTCCTCAACTCAGTTGGTGTCTCATGCCTCCAGTGTGCGTGAAGTGTCATTATTTGCTAGTCAGAGAGCTAAAAGAAATGAAGAGCTGGAGGATGGAGAAATTAACCAGCCAATGCCCAAGGAGGTAGATACTCAAAGTGTGAATGATCCTGAAGCCGCCAGTAAGCGAGATGAAGGGGAAGACACGGACATGGACACCCACTTCGATTATTCCTTCGGGGAGGAAGATGCTGGGACACATGAGGGAAGTGATCATGATGTCGAGATAATTGAGCCTCCAACAGATACTGCTCGGGAAGAAGTTCGGGAAGTGGAAGCCACTGAGGAACAGCCTCTGATTGTTTATGATATTCAGCGAAATTGGCTTTCGCAGGCGATCAGAAGGGACCAAGACGATGACGCCGACCTAGCAATTGAAATGGAAGCAC
Source organism: Sequoia sempervirens (assembly GCA_007258455.2). Lineage (NCBI taxonomy): Eukaryota > Viridiplantae > Streptophyta > Pinopsida > Cupressales > Cupressaceae > Sequoia > Sequoia sempervirens. The sequence continues at coordinate 67,172 of VDFB02385071.1, read as the reverse complement.
TCTTGAATAGGACAAGCAAGTCGCCAAAGCGGAAGAGGGCGAGAAAATATACAAGGATAGAAACAAATGAAGCCGGTTCCCGTAGTCTTCACATCGCTGCCCCAAGAGAAGATCACGATTTGAGTGATGCAATGCCGGAGAAGTACACAATCACCACAGTTGAGTTGGGACGCCCTTCAGGAGCGCAAGTGGTGGAAGAAGCTGAAAGTTCATTTCAGGCATTAAAAGATAGGCTGGTAAAGAAAGAAGGAAAGTATAAAAGGTTGAAGAAAGAGCACAGAGCGTTGGTTGAGTATGTGCAAAATCTCGCACATCCTGTTGCTCAAGGTAATCCAGCAGCAGAGCTTCCACCAGAGGTGCCACGTGAGCCGATCAGCGGCTTGGAAGAAGTGAAGAGGGCTGTGCGAGAAGGAGATAAGTGGGTGAATGGTGTCCGTGTTGAGGCTGAAAAGTTCATGACGGATCTCGCCTCAGCATTCCAATATGCTTCCGGTATTCTTTCGCGTTTGGATGATGTTGAGCAGGCTTGGGGAGATACCCACATCTTCCAGGACAATACTATCCCACGTCTTGCTGTTTTGATGCGTGTTCCCACGCAAACTCTGGTGAATGAAGGGGTAATTCAAGCGGGCGACAGATATGACTTCCGTGGATGGCATTCAGCAGCGTTCACAGGAAAGAGTTTCTTTGATACTGCAGCAATGGAGTCCTCCAGGATCAGAAAGGCCATGAGGAATATTCGTGAGAGTATTCTCAACACTTTGGAGTCAGTATTCGCAAGGAGGCTTACTAATGAGGAGGTGGATGCAGAGGGACTAAGGGCAAGATTGCAGCCGTTCTTTTCTGAGATGAGAACATTTTCCCAGTTGGATTTTGAAAACATCTCCACGTTTTCAACAATCATTCAGAGCACGCAGGATTCCATCGAGACTTGGGGAAAATCTTGCGAGAAACATGAGCAGATGGTGGCCATCTTGGAGTATCAGCTGAATCTCACTCCATCAATTTCCGAGGAAGAGGTCGACGCAGTGTTGGCGCGATTCATAGCGTACGCGGTCAGAGAAAAGAGCAAAGGAATCCGGGTCATGGACGAGAATCTTCTAGAAGGTTAGTGGGCATTAATTGCTCATACTGGTCAAAGGAGGAATCTGCTATTTTTAGGAGCATTTATGACGCCACTCCTCCACCTTCTGGCGGTTTTTAGGGCAAACTCGTCTAGGGCTGAGGTGGCTCAATCTGAGCCCTCCATTGTAATTTGATCTGGGCCGTCGATTCAAACAGGCTAGCTATATAAGGGGGAGTCCCCCTCATTTGTACTATAGTAGTCATAGAATCAGAAAATAGAGAGCTATTGTTGAAGCAGAATAGAAAGTAGAAGCTTTTAAGTTAGAGTAGTTTTTCATTTGCATTGTTGAAGAAAAAGGGGAATTCTCCCTTTGAGAATTTTGTAAGAGATTGTCACAAAGGATTATTCTTAATAAAGCTTTTCATTGATGGTGGATAACAACTTTGTTTGGAATAGTTCGTGAGGTTTCTTATTCCTTTGACTTCAATTAGGAACTTAATTTCATGCTTGTAGTTAGATATGGATGTCTATGCTTGATATAAGTGAATTTCGTTTATCCATACCACTAACGTTCTTGCTGATGGTAAGCACGTCCTGTGTGGTCAACTGGACTTTTTATTCTTAACTTCGATCAAGGTTCATAGGTAGTTATGCATCGTTGTGATGGTAGTTGCTCTATTGAATCCTGATTTGAACATCATTTTCATCCTTTGAAGATTGCACTTACTTTGTTGAGGCTGTCCAACAGGAGGCTAAACAATGTTTGTCGAAGTTCATTTGAGTTGAGCGTAGTATCCATTTGCATTTAGATTAGAAGTTAGATTTTAGAAATCTCTGCAACCATTCAATTCTGCATAATCTTGGTTAGTTTTAGGAAACTTGCATCGTAAAGCCAAATCATTCGCGCAAAAATCCCCTTCAAAAGCACACATTGGTTGTCACTACACGTCTTGTGAATAACTACGTAAGTCCCCTCGTGAGTACACAGCATACACACATCAACCAAACTGAGCCTATTCGCATTTAAAGAACCTTGGAGTTGAAGGCGTGATCTCACTCGCAATCTTAGCACGTCGAATACTTTGTTCAAGAGATAATAGGGGATCCATTTGGAAACTTTGTTCTACCTGGTTGGTGAGGTCACAAAAATCACATCAACAGGAAATAGTCATAAGATAATACAAATGGACAAGTTGGAGAAATGTAGGATAACTCTCAGAAAATCCTACCAAAAATCAATTTGGAAGGTAAGCTTAAGAATTATGGGGTAGACTAGGAACAACAAGGATCAGGCATGTTGTACCCCAAATTAAAATTTTTGTTACACTTATACATTTTGAAGAAATGAGTCAAAGTCTTGTTAAATCTGCCAAAAAGGTCAAAATTTGGGTGTGCATGTCTTGCATGAGGGGTAAAAAAGTAAAATTTTCAAAATCTAATGATCTGGGTCCGCTCAGAACGACCTAATCTACAAAACCCAGATCTTAGTTTTTCATCCCTACTTTTTAGGAAAATTGCTATTTTTAAAAATTTCCTAAAAATAGTAACTTTTTTCTCGGTTTTTTTGGGTTTCTTTTGAAACGATACTGGCAAAACTTTCTAAAAATAGAAAGTTGCTCTGTTAGGGCTTAAACTGATTTTGATTGGCCCAAAATACTTCCATATCAGGTTGGTGCAGCCAGAATCTCAAAAAGACCAGTTTTGCCCGAGTGGGTCTATTCTACTTTTTTTAGAAGCATATCAGGAGCTCTGAGGTCATCAATGGAGGTAAGTCAATTGCTAGGTGTCAGATTCAACACACAAGCATTGAGCAGGAGGTGAGTTGGTGATCAAGCATGAAGAACGAGGAAGAAGGTGAAAACAATGAAATTTTGACTAAGTCTGCTTGACTTGGGCACCCCAGGTGAAGAAGGGCGCCCATCTTTTTAAGGCACCAGATGATGGAATTAGGGTTTGAGATTCCAAAAAAAGTTGCTTAGTATCCTTCCAGCTCCGCAACGGATCTAGTAGTGCAGTCATCAGATCATTCGGTCACCCGAAATTCGAGGTCAAACAAAGGGTTTTCAACCAGAAGATGAAGTGAAAATCATGAAAGTAACAAAAAAATTTCTAAGTCCGGAAGTTTTTAGTGCCTCAGGTGCCTAGGGGCGCCTAGTCTTTTGGAAAGGCAAATCCAGCAATTAGGGTTTGCAATTGAGCTCAGTCTCTTCAGAATTCAATCAGCTTCGCAACAGTTGTCTTTGTTAGAGCATTTGACTTGTCATTCTCCGACAAATCCAAATCAATCTAGAATCTAGAGATCGAAGGTCAAACAGGCGTTCAAAATTGAGAAAAGTTGAAAAACTCCAAAAAATGGCTAAGTCTGGAGAAAGTTGGCGCCCGTAGCCAAGAAGGGCACCCAACTTGCAATGCCTAAGTCATTTTTTCAAATTTTCAAGAATTCAAAATTTCAAGTTGAAGGAAAATGTCCAAGTTCAATGCACAAGATGAGTTTAGGGTTTTGAAGATTAAAGCAAAAGAAAGCAAAGCTATTTCAAGCCCTAAATCTATTTAAGACATCTCTTCCTTTCAATTCTCATCATTATTGCAGGTGGCGTCCAAAGGAGAAAAGTGGAGCAACAACTTTGAGGTTTTATTTCAAGATTCAAGAGCTCAAGGTTGCTGATTTTCAAGAATAATTTTCAGACCAGCAATATAAGACCTTGCTTTTTCATGTTTTTTTCATCCACAACATCAAATTTTTGAAGAAGGTCAAGGGTTTTAATTTTCAGCCATCTGGGTTTCTTCATCTCATTTTTCTGAAGAATTTTTGAAGATTTTGGTCAAGTTGCAGCAGCTGTTTTTTCCTTGCATGTCAGTGAAATCTTCAGAGTTTGCAAATTTTGATCATCTGGGTCCTCTCAAATCATTGTTTTGAAGAAAACCCATATCACAACTTTTTTCGAGCAAATTTCAAATATTAGGGTTCATTGTTTTTTTTATCAGCCCTCAGTGTTTTTCAAATCTAATCAACTGGGTTCATTCCAAATTGTCTTCTGAACAAAACCCAGGTGTCATCTTTTTTGGTGAAAAATTGAAGAAATTAGGGTTTGCTGCTTTTTTAGTCTAAATTCAAAATTTTCAAAAACGGACAATTTGGGTTGTCTTGCAATGAAATTTTGAGCAAAACCCATATCTCAGAAAAAATTCCAAAAATTTGTCTGTTTGAAGAAGAAAAACCAGCATTCCAAAAATAGAAAGTTGCTCAAAGCTTGTCTGAATATAGACGAGTTTACAGTCATTCTTCAAGGTATTCAATATGGAGTACACCCTTTGAGTTTAAGACCAAATTAGCACTATGTTAAAACTTCATCATCTCAGCTGAAGAACGAGAGGTGTGATATGAGAAAAAGGAAAGGTATTGGAAAAGAGTTGTGCAATACTCTTATGTTGGAAATCAAGCGAAATGTCAGAAGCATAAAGTTGTAGAGCCGCCAACTTATCAATTAGTGAGTCATCATTTCGGGCAGTGATGCTTTTCAAGAATAGAACTCATAAAACAACTGAAGAAGTGACTGATTCTCTAAGTTTGATCATAGAAGGCGAAGAGATCTTGGAGGATCGGAATATTGCCTTAGATAGTATCAATGCACCTGACCAAGACCCAGTTTCCTACTTTTTAGCAGATATGATTGAGATTTAAAGCGGCTTTCATCTAGAAGCTTTATTTCCGCTTTCTTTCTATTCTTGGAACAATTCTTATCCATTCTTTGAAGAAGAGAAATAAGATAAATGTAATAGTTGGTGTTTCCCGCTTTTCCTGCTTTCTTAGGTGTTAGATGTTATCTTCTTTCTAGATTTAGAATTAAAGCTTGCTTGCTGAGCAAGCCCTAGATTGTAAAAGCAAGGAGATTTTAGGGTTCCCTACTCCTCTGCTTGCCTATAAATAAGAGCCTCTGCTCATTAGTTTTCTTTAAGGATTATTGTGATAGCAAATTGTTGAGTCTCTTTTAGCCAACAAGTTGTTATTCAGTGTCAGTTCACTTTGTGTTAGAACCATGCTAGTGATAACAAAACGCTGAGCCAAAGTGCCTTCTATTTTTATTTAGTGTTGTTCAAATGTGTTTATGATAGCAAATTGTTGAGTCTCTTTTAGCCAACAAGTAGTTGTAATCATTGTCCCTTTTGTGTAAGAACAAGTTTGCAAGCCTCTTTAGTTGCAAGTTCTTGTTCCGTGCATGTGTTTAGTGTAATCTTCGTTCCAAAAGTTTGAGAAATAAAATCATGAGCCTCCTTTGCCTCGGTATAACGTCTCATATTTTCGTTTATTGTGTTATGTTTTTGTGATCTTAATTTCAGCCTACATTGAAGTGTGTAGATGTTTGTTGAGAAAGAGTTCTCTTAAGCCTTTGTTAGAGAATCAACCTTGTTCATTTCTAAATTCTCTTGCTCTGCGTATTACTTGAGAAGTTAGAAACGTCTTTAGCTTAAGTTAGTCGTAGTTGAAGTTCTTAATCAGAAAATCTCAGTTGCGGCGTTTGTGTTTATAAACCTTGTGCTCTAGCTGAAACAAAAAGATAGGCGAATTAGTTTTAATTTACTTTCTTTCACACCATCAGCAAGAGGGAGCTTCCCCTCCTAATTTGAAGAGCAGTTTTACTGTGCATAGCTGTCTGTTTCAAATTCACATTCCAGAGGTGCGAATTTAAACGCCAACAAGGCAGGATTCCCACCAAAGTATGGGTTGCACATGGTAGTGTTGATGCGTGTTTTATGACACACCAAACACTCTAGAATAAAGTGTCCAAAGACGCTCTATCCCCTCTTGAAAAACTACCTCATATGCTAAGATTGCAAGAAAGATCATACGACAATTCCAATGTTTCAGTTAGGTGTGGATAAGCTCTGTGGTCGTTGTGATTTTGCTGGTAATACAAAGGGACTTACTCTAGTAAGTTACTTAGAAAGCAAAGACTTGAATGTTGTATCATTTTATGAAATTTTCTAACTTTTAGATTATAAAAAGTTAAAAAGAGTAAGGGTTTAGAAGTCCTATGCTATTCCTATGAAATCAAGAGACACTAAGGATTGAGTGAAACCAAAGGACAATACTTCGTTTCGCCACGCTAAACAACTACACAAAGCAAGTGCAATCTTCTGGGGATTTGTGCTTAAAATTTCCTCACTATGAACAACACTATCAATAGAACAATATCATTCGAAGTAGACAATGAAGCATCCACATCAAAAGCTCAGTCTAACTTTACGCATTGAATAGAAATCATCCATCCAAAGAAAGTATGAGCAAAGTTTCACTAATCTTTACTATCAATCTATCATTCCCTTAACATACATTCAAATGAAATTCTAATTCAAATATACTCTACGAGGAAGAGAAGTATGCAACCATGCAACCATTTGACAATAAAAGGATTCAAAGCATCTCATGCATTATGAACTTTATTATCAAAAATAGTCTTTAGCAACAATTTCATAAAACTCTTTCTCACTATTCTATGTTCTCTCTTATTTTGTATATCCTCTATATCATGTTATCCAAATGAGAGAGTAAAGGGGGGTTTATATAGAGTTTCATGAGTACAATGAACGACCAAGATTAATCTAGAATCAATGGTAGAGATTAAAAATAAGCAACCCTAATTAGGGTTTCCCAAAATACATTTAGTGATCAATGAGCTAACAACAAGTGAACTGAAGTGAAGAGCTATTCTTGGGGAGGCGCATCTCTATCCTCTTTGATGGCATTATACTGGATGAATTTGGAAACTATCGTTCCGACCTCAATTGTGACAAGTGGTAGCGCATTGACCTTGAATTCCAGCAGATCTAAATCATCTGAACATTCTAGAAAAGCATCTTCCCATTCTGATTCTTGTTGCTAGAAAGTATGAAAGATGAATAGGAAGTCAGCTACCTTAGTCAAATTGTGTTTGAGGATAGGTCCAGTAGCGGCGAAGAAGATTTCCTGAATTTTGTGCTTCAAGTTTTCAAACAACAGGCTGTTTGCTTGCACAATGTCCTCTAGTGTGTCTGCAGCCATAGATAGAATCTTCTCCTGGATTTCTTTTGTCCTTTCCTCAACTCAAATAGTATCTGCCTTTATCTTCTCTAGGATATCACTCTGTGTGATCAATGCCATGTACTAGCTGCTGAAATCATAAACTGCACCTGGTGCAATTACTTTTTTGTTGACCAATTCTTGCTTCGGCACTCCTTTAAGCACTTTGAGACATGGAATGATTTTGCCTCGAATATCCTAAGCATTATTATCCCACGTTTCTGCCAATGTTGCAATTCTGGAGAGAAAAGAAGTTTTCCCATATGCCAATGCTAGTTTTTCTGCAAATATAGCTACCTCTTCTCTGTTGCTAATTAACCATTCCTTAGTCTCCTTGGCTATATTCCTCTCCTCTTCGAGAATCTCCTGAGAAGTATTCATCAACGGAGGAGTTGTTGAGGTAGTCTAATCGAGAGGCTTAGTTAGATGCTGAATATACTCCTTGATTCGTTCAACCTCTCATTTATATTCTTTTTTCTTTGCTACCTCCTTCTCTAGCCTTGCTTTGATAGTGGCAACAAAATTATCCAATTCTTCCACCTCCTGTCCTTTTGTGGTAGGGCCCAAATCGACAATGGTAATGGCATATTCCTAGGGAGTAATTTCCTCCCTCGACTTTTCAACTGTCGATACAACAACTTGGACTGTATGATGCCAGGTTTCATCTTTATGGATGGTGGAGAATGTTTTGGCAAGATTTCTTGCATTGACAGCTTCTAATTTGGCCAGGAAATCGGCCATGTCATCTTCTTCTAGAACTTCCTCTGGTTACTTCATCTTCAATCTCTCTTTCAACCAATTGGGAATAGTTGGCTGCTCGGTACCTTGTTCTTCCTGAATTTCCTACACGCCCAAGATTTCTTCAATTCCTTTCAGGGTTGAAATCATTCCTTCAAACTCGTCCAAAATGTCAACCTCATTGTCCGATTCCAAGATCTCGGTGCCTGTGGGTGATGGAGGCTCATCATCTTCTGGCTGAACATGGATAGGAGAGGGAATCCTTATATCTCCTAGAGATTCATCAATGTCTAAAATTTCATTCACATTCGCAGAGATGGTAGAATGAAGAGGCTCCAGTCTTTGCTACTTCCTAGCAGGTTCCTCATCCACAATTTCTTTTCCCTTTGTCTCCTTCATTTTCTTGGGATTAGAGCTCTCAATTGGCTCGTCTCCTTGGGATGCTCTAGCGTTTGAAGAGTGAGATTTTGCTTCACCCATCAGAGTGTATGTCAAAGGTATACCCTTCCATTGTAGTTCCTTAATCTGCTGATCTACCCACCATTGTGAATACTTGATGACAGGTCTCATGAAGGTGGTCAAGTCAGAGATTTCCAATTCTAACCAACGCACGGGAGGAAGAAGTTGACTTCCATCAAAACCTGGCTATGTAAATTCACCATCATCTTCAAGTTGGTCTAGCACATGGAAGAGTTATGTCATTCTGATTAAGCTGACAGGTAGTCTGGACCACAATCTTTTCCTAACATCAAATTCATCTGCGGCATTGGCCCAGTAATCCTCCAGGTCTACTTTGTGTTTATATTTCTTTCCGTTTACTGTTCTGATGTGGTGGTGAGGATCAAAATTGGCTCTAGATTGGTACAATGTGAATGAATACCACTGCATTTCTAGTCTAGCACCTTCAACTGCCTGTGCAGACGAGCAATATTCTTCCATGTTCTTGATGAAGAATGGGAAAGTGATGGCTGCTTTGCTCTTCACCCTTTGGAAATTTTGATAAGTTTCCAGTTGCCTAAGGATCTCCAGTAGAATCATTCTGTGGGTGGGGTAGATGGGAAGCTTGAATGGATTCCCAGTGAATCCCTGGATTCTGATATAAGTGAATCTCAGAAACTGGATGTACCAGGATCCATATTTACTGATGAGGCTCTTTGCTTCATGTGTCAACCTTTGATGCGTCCCTCCTTGTAGTATCCTCGTGATGTCCATCAAGAATGCATCGTGCGCTCTTTTGAAATGGGACTTGGCAAACAGTTGCAATTGAGGGTAACATTCATACGCTTTGAATTCATTTTCTCCATTTCCTGCAACACCTTTGCATATTAATCTGGAATACCTATATGCTCTTGCCAATAGATAAATGACATAGGAACCCATATAAAATGATTTTGTCCTCTCTAGGTTAATCAATTGCTCATGGATGTTATCACTGATCATCCTCGACTAGTTAAACATTCTGACTCTAGAGGTGATCTCGATGAAGTACATCCATGTTTCAAAGGGGGGGCACCTTGAGGACTGCCTATTATTCTATTCAGGAGAAAAATGATATCACCATAGTCCTCCTTAAAGTCTATCCGACGCAGTTTCTTAGGCATTTTCTTCGCGGAAGCTCTTGGCTTTTCCAACCATGTTTTGTTGATATGAGTTGCACATTGATCTGCCCACTCCTCGAAGATTCTTCTGGCTTCTTCCTTTGTTTTATATGAAGTTTGATTATAATCAGGGATGCCAAATGCCTCCTAGATAGCCGGTTCTCCAAGATGCGCCAAAATCCTTCCATCAGGAGCGACAATTTGTCTTTCCTGTGGATTGTAATGCCTTGCACATTCAACCATTAATTCGGCACACTCGATCGCTGGAGGAAATTCGATAGCTTGGACAATTCCATTCCACATCATCCGGCGAGCAATGGTTGTGGGCAAAGTCCATTCAATCCATACATTCTCTTTTTGAATTCCTCAAAATCAACATGTCTGAGGTCTGTATCTGTGACATTATTCCATTTGGAATTGATCTTTGACTCCTGTTGAACTCCCTTACTTGCGAACTTCATTGGTGCTTTCTTTGACAATTCTCCGGGGGTGGTCATCAACCTGCGAGAAAGAAAAATATTAGCTTTCGATTATGATTTTCTTTTAAATTTCCTCTCTGAATATTCCAACTTTTAGCTTGTTGAATGTTAGATTTTACGAAAAAAGCAAGCTGAAAGTAACAACACTTAGTAAATTCTTTGTGGACACAATGAAGATAGAAGTAAAGAATTCTATCAAACTCTGAAGTTACACTTTGTGGCTAGCAATTCGACTAGAAACCTTTAGAATTTTGTCTTTATTCTCGAAAAAGCAAGCTATCCTCTAAAAATTTTGATCTTCAGCTTATAATTCTACTTCTTTCTTTGTTCTTTCACCTCGAAAAAATCAATCACTCAACTTTCAAAATTTCTATCTCTAAAAAAAAAATCTCTTATGAAAAAATTCTATCTCTCAAAAAAAAATTCTTAACTCTTGAAAAATTCTCATCTCTAGAAATGGAGAGAGCTAAGCCTCTTGAAATTATGAGTTGATAATGACTTGAAAATGCCTTATAAGGTTGCAAACTTTGATTTATTTAGCAGTTTCTCAAGTTCATCAAATGTGGACTCTTGTTTATCGAGGTAAGTTTCTAAATTTTGAGCTCTTCATCTTTATGTTCATCCACAATTTTCAAGTCTATCCTTAGAGCTCAATTTTTTTCTAAGTGTAAATAATTACAGGTTTATTATGTGCGAAATTTTGATTTTTCGAACCTTTAATTAATTTATTTTACCCATGTATTTTATTTGTCTTGGCGAATTTTGTCCAAGTTCATGGGTTTTTCTATCTTCTTTTCTCTTTCATGGTGGATTTTCTCATCTCATGCCATGTTCATCATTCCTCATGGCGGATTTTCTTCTTTCCTTTGCACCTTTCCTAAGTCGGACTTTGAGAGTCTTTTTCCAAGGCATAGCAAATTTTCTTTATACAACTTTTCCTCTAGGCGTTTCATGCCTTAGACAAATTTAATCACATTTTGGGGAGGACTTTGAAGAAGTTTTGCCAATTCCACATTAGGCTGGGCGGACTTTGTGTCTTCCTTTCCATCTCCACTACAAGTCAGACTTGAAGGTGAGATCTCCATATGGTGGGCGGACTTGGAGAGTGTTTTTCCATTCATCTTCAATGGCATGGCGGACTTGGTGAACACTTTTCCATTCCCTCATTTCCAAAGTTGGACTTCCAAGATATTTTTCCATTCATCTTATTGTTGGGCGGACTTGCAAATTTTCTTTCCATTCTCTCTTTAAGGGTTGGTGGACTTTCCAACTTCTTTTCCAAGGGAAATTCGGACTTCATGAAGTTTTCTCCATTTGTCATGTGCAAGTCGGACTTCCCTCTTTCTTTTCCATTTCCATTGCTTTCTCCATGGCGGACTTGGTGATAATCTTGTCATGTCCAAGGGCGGACTTCTTAAACCTTTTGCCATTTCTCCTTTCACTGCTGGGCAGACTTGATCAACTTCAGTCCATTTCCCATGTTCTTGCCATGATCTTGGGCGAATTTCCTCAGAATTTTATCATCTCAGCCAAGAATCTTATGCTTTTTATTCGCCTTTTGATTGATTTTTCATGATTTTTGCATTGATTTTACATACTTTCATCTGGTTTTTTATCTGATTTTCATTCCTTTTCCCAGATTTTGCATGCTTTTTAATTGATTTTTGCTTGCTTTTCTCATGCTTTTTCAGATTTTTACCTGATTTTTTAGATTTTTCACATGCTTGTATTTGATTTCTATATTTTTCATTGATTTTTTGCATGTTTTTTCAATCTAAAGATGGAAACGTTGGCTCCTCTTAATGGTGGGACCTTGGCACTTTCCAAAAATAGAAAGTTTCTAAAAATAGAAAAAGTGAAAAAGCAACTTTCTAAAAATAGTAAATTCTAGAATGGTCCAAAAGTGCCAAAAATGCAAAAAGCAAAAAAGCAAAAAAGCAAAAACCCTAAAAAGTAGGAAGCGTCTGAATCGAGTGAAAACACAGGTGATCCTCGTCTACAGGGTCTTCTGAACACTTCTACGATGTTTGAGCACAGTTTCAGGCTTGAATTTTCAACTTGGCTCGAGTGATGACTTCAGACTCTGACTTGAAACTCACGGAGTGAAAGAGCTTATGAAATTGCAACTCAAAACTAAACCCTAAAAACAAGCCACCAAGGGTCCCCATTTACAATGGGGCGATGTGTGAATTAGGTCACAATAGGTAGTTAATTCAGAAAAAAGGGAAGAATAGTAAGTTCGTTAAATAGATTTATGCCTCCAAAATTCTAATCTAATTGCAGAAAAATAAAATTATACTTATCAAGTGACACATATAAACTCAAATCACACCATAGACTCAAGCAAATAAGCTAATAAGAGAAAGCACAAGCAAACAAACTATCTACATATGCTAAATTGCAAAAACAAAGAAGAAAGTGGAAAACCAAACAAATATGTAGTTAACTAATCCTTTAAACAACAAGCAGCCTAGGATCTAAATGCATAAATGGCAAGATGAAAAGGGGCATACCTATTCTTTTTAGCTTATTCTCATGTGTTTATATGCAAGGGAAATAGAATGCAACCAAACTGCAAAGTCTGTACTAACATCTTAACCCTCAAATGATTCCTAGAAAACAGTAGATCTCTATATGTAGGAAGTTAGGTGGAAGGTGTATGATGTGGCTTATGTGCTAGAATCAGTCCAAATATCAAGAAATTGGGCAACCAAACTGCAAAGTTTGCACTCACATCTTAACCCTCTAATGATTTCCTAGAAAATAGTAGATCTCTATATGTAGGAAGTTAGGTGGAAGGTGTATGATGTGGCTTATGTGCTAGAATTAGTCCAAATATCAAGAAATTGGGCTTATAGCAGTTTTGTCTAAGCTAAATCGGCAAAATGTAGTCTAATGATGGTTGTGAAAGTCTATATGCAAATATAAGAAAATTTAATGTTCTGTGTAAATTTTAATACACTCAAAATCAGAACTACAACAACCTATATGAACAGGGTTCTATTTCTTTTTTTCCCTTACACTGTAGGGATGAATGTAACTAGTGTGAATGCCAATAATATGTGCTAAACTGGCATGCAAATAGTGTAAGGATTAAGGTAGCTTAGAAGAGCATGAAGACAGTGCATACAATGTCCTATTTGTTGTCTTAATTGATGCCAATGCAAAATGAATACAAATGAAATATTCTACGAGGCCATTAAGATGCAGAGTTGAAGTTTTTAAGATCAAGGATAGATCAGAAATGTAGAATCAGGAAATGAAAACTTGTCAAACACATTCAACAATGCAAGTGGGAGGACCAAATTGTGTATGAATAATGGATGATCAAGAATGATGTTAAAAACTAGATTTGAGGGCTCTTAAATGTGAAGAATAGTTCTAAACGATATGAGGAGAATAAATAGAGACTTTCTCAACTTTGCAATGAAATGCTATTTCCAAATGAATAACTTGCAAAAATATGGTACTCAAAACACTAAGAATATGACAGAGCCAGTCAATTAGATATAATTGAAAACAACAAGGTGATGAGAGAAGAGTGTTGCAAACTATGAAGAAGATAATAAGTATGTAAATGCAAGAAGGGATGTTACCTAGATCTTTCCAAAGGTTTCTCCAAGTTTTTTGGCACTGTAAAAATAGGCAAACAGATTGGCGAGGACAAATGTAGAGTATATTGAACCTAGAAATGTCTTGTATATGCAAATTTTGTTCACCTTGAAGTGACTTTACTAATATCTTTTGTAATCAAGACTTGTTGACTTGTTGGTACATTAGCCAACATAATGAACCTAAAATTGTCTTGTATATGCATATTATATACTCCATAAAGTGACTTTACTAATATTTTTTTAATTAAGACTCGTTAGGACACTAGCCCCCTATACTTGGGATGAGGGAGGGATGACTTGAGATGTCTTGTTGAGAGATGTGTTGTAAGTCATTACTTTTATAGTTGCCTTTCTCACAATGTCCCTATTCATTAGAAAAAACTAGTGTCTCTTGTTGGGTTGGTGCTTAGTGGTGGGGATAGGAGTCTCCAGTGGGTTGGTGCCTATGAAATTTGTAGGAAGATTTATACAAACAATACTTTGCCATGGTTTTCTCTCATAAGGATTTCCATGTAAAATCATGTGTTCTTTCAGTGTTCTTAATTGCTAGATTTTGCATGTATGTTATTGCTATGGATGATTTAGTTTTGAAGTAATATTGTTGTGATTGATTAAGTTGTGAAAAAGAAAAGTTTGATCTATACTATTTCACCCCCACGCCCCTCCTCTCAATATAAGTGTGTGTTTCATCAATTGGTATTAGAGCGAGTTCCTTTGGAAATAACTTTACTATATGGATTTTCCTCAAATAGGACACCACTATTTGATAGAATGAATTATGCCTTTTGGAGCTTAAGGATGTAAATCTACTTGAATGCTCTAGGGTATGATATTTGGCAATTTGTCGAACATGGTTATGTTGCTCCTAAAACCCCAATAATGGATCAAGTTGAAAAGAGGGCAAGTGAGAATGATGCCAAAGCCAAAAATGCAATTTTGTGTGGGTTATTTGAATTGGATTTTGTGAAAATGATGCATTGCAAAATGATAAAAGGACATGTGGGATAAGTTGAAAATTATATATGGAGGTGACAAGGTTAAGAAGGCCAAGCTTCAAACCCACAAGAGACAATTTGATGCAGGTGTATCGGGTCCATAGGCAATCAACATCACCCAAAAATATTTGTTAGTTGTTTTATTTCATTTTGGATTATTTTGGGTGTTCATGGCATCTCTCAAAACAAAAATTCAAATATTCAGTCAAAATTGCAAGATTCAAGTTTTTGCCAAATTGTTATTTTAAGGCTCTGCAAGACAGTTTTACGGAAATAATTGTTTCTAAAAATATGTAAGATTTGGATTGAAATCCTTTTAAAGAAATATTATTGGACAAATTTAACACAATGTGGTGAAGGTTTCATGGCGAAATTCCTCACGGATTGGGAGAATTTAAAATCAAAAATTTTATTCTAGCTAACCATGGAAACAATTAATTTTCAATATTTTTAAGAGCTAGAGAAAAACGGCTTGGTGGAAAGGTTTGAAATGACATTATATGCATCTTGGCAAGTTTTCAAATAAATATATGCTTCTAATAAAAAAGTAATGCAAAAATTAAATTTTACGACAATTATTGGCACCCAGTGGTAACATGCATAAAATTAATTTTAATATTCATTGTCATGCTGCTCTAGAAGTTTATTATTGGACTTATTCTTAATGAAATTATAATTGAAATTCAATTAAGAATAGTTGTTGTGTATAGTGCCAAATTGAGAAAAGGAATCCATGACAATTTGTAATAGAAAATGCATTGATTGGTATGCACTTTTTAGGAGAAAAACATTACTCTCATGTCCAAAAAAAGATGGGATATTACAACAATGAGAACAACTTTAAAATAAAGATTGGTAAGAGAAAAAGGCAGCCATAATGGAGAAGATGGCCCAAGCAGCAAGTTTTTAGCAAATAAAAGCAAATATATTGAAGAAAAAGAGGATTTTTTATGCCTACAAGAGGAAAAACGTCCAACACGAAGTTTTGTCCAGCAAAAAGTTTGAAGATTTGTGAAGAAATTTTTTTGTTGTAGATTTAAGAGTGAGGAATGTGAGAATGATGATGTGTGTGAGAAGCCAAGGATGGCTAATGTAATAAGTTTAATTTGCTGATTTATGTAATTGTTTTCATTGTTGAAAATGAAATGAATTTATATGAGTTTTATTGGGTTAGATTTGTTATATTGCGTAATGTGTTGTGTTGAGAGTATGTAGATATGAGTTATGCTTGGAGGTGGGAGATTCCTCCCTACGTCAGTGGTATCAGAGCGGGAGGTTCTTGAGTGTGCAAAGTGATTGCATTAGGACCGTGGGTTGGAGAAGTGAAGAAGTTTGTTTGAGAGCTCTAATATTTTTTGGTGGGTGTGTTGAGTCCAAAGAGCTTGAGGTGATGAATTTTTAATAAGTCAAGTGTATTCCTTCAATAGGGATAATCTGGGTAGATGGTGTGCATAATTACTCCATTGTGGGTGTGGGTAGATGGAGTTTTGAGAGGTGCATCTTCTAGATCTCTGTTGGGTAGATGGTATATAGTTTGTGTGAGTTATAGAAGTTGATTAAAATGTATATGGGAAGAAGACATTTTGTTATTGGATCGATTTTGACAGTTCCTGGACTTGAGGAAATCAATGAAAGATTGAGGATGGACAGAGTGAAAGAATTTCAAGAGCTGAAGCAAGTAGTGGAAGATTTGAAAGTAGATTGGGCATGGATGAGAGGTAATAGTAACGTTGTTTATCATTCTAATAATATTTTGAATGCGGGAAGGAAAAAAGGATGAAGTAGAGTGTCATGCATGTGACACTAAGGGAGAAGAAGAGGAGTGGGAAGAATTTTTTGAAGCAGAAGCTGGAGATCCTATATTTGATGAAGAATTTGGTGAAAATGAAGAGAATATCCTCCTCAAAGAGTAGATAAGGAAGATATATATCTTCTTTGAAGGGAAAGTGACTAATGAATGTGATAAGGGGATGGAGGAGATACAGGTGGGATAAGATAAGTCCCATGAACATATTGAATTTGTTTTGTTTGTAGGAAAATGAGAAGTTGCAGCAGAGGAGAAAGAGGTAACAGTTGATTTACCTTACCATATGCAAGTGAAGGAAGAGAAGGTTGAAAGGATAATGAAAGAAGATGCAGATGGAGATAGAGAAAATGAAATAGTTGATGGTGGTGGAGAAGAAGATATTGCAGCAGCAATAGAGAGAGAAATTCTTGAGGTAATGGTTAAGTTTTCTGATTTTGATTACTATGACAAAGATAATGAGATATATGCAATTGAAGAGTTGAATGCTGAGGAGGTGCAAATAGATTTTGTTAGTGCAGATTTGGATGGAGGTATTGCAAAAGAACATGAAGATTCTTCTTGGTGGAGATGGTCAGTTTGTGGTGGGCTTGGTCTCACAAGGGTGGAAGGGTAGTCGTACTACTAAACTACTCATAAAATTCAATTTACCCGGTGTGTCTGTTGCAGGAGCATTCGGGTCCATAGGCAATCAACATCACCCAAAAATATTTGTTAGTTGTTTTATTTCATTTTGAATTATTTTAGATGTTCATGGCATCTCTCAAAACATAAATTCAAATATTTAGTCAAAATTGTAGGATTCAAGTTTTCGCCAAATTGTTATTTTAAGGCTTCGTAGGGTAGTTTTACAGAAATAATTGTTTCTAAAAATTCATAAGATTTGAATTGAAATCCTTTTAAAGAAATATTATTTGAAAAATTTAACACAATGTGGTGAAGGTTTCATGACGACATTCCTCATGGATTGGGAGAATTTAAAATAAGAAATTTTAACCTAGATGGCCATGGAAACAATTAATTTTCAAGATTTTTAAGAGCTAGAGAAAAACAACTTGGTGGAAAGGTTTGAAATGAAATTTTATGCATCTTGGGATGTTTTTAGGTGAATATGAGCTTCTAATAAAAGGTTGTGCAAAAATTAAATTTTACGACAATTATTGGTACCCAGTGGTAACTTGCATAAAATTAATTTTAATATTCATTGTCATGCTCCTCTAGAAGTTTATTATTAGACTTAATTTTAATGAATTTATAATTGAAATTCAATTAAGAATAGTTATTGAGTATGGTGCCAAATTGAGAAAAGGAATCCATAACAATTTGTAATGGAAAATGCATTGATTGGTATGCCATTTTTGAGGAGAAAAACATTATACTCATGTCCAAAAAAATGGTGGGATGTTACAACAATGAGAACAATTTTAAAATACATATTGGTAAGAGAAAAAGGCAGCCATAATGGAGAAAATGGCCCAGGCAACAAGTTTTTAGCAAATAAAAGAAAAAATATTGAAGAAAAAGAGGATTTTTGATGCCTACAAGAGGAAAAACGTCCAACATAGAGTTTCGTCCAGCACCGAGTTTGAAGATTTGTGAAGAAATTTTTATATTGCAAATTTGAGAGTGAGGAATGTGAGAATGATGATGCACGTGTGAGAAGCCATGGATGGCTAATGCAATAAGTTTAATTTGTTGATTTATGTAATTCTTTTCATTGCTGAAAATGAAATGAATTTATATGAGTTTTATTAGGTTAGATTTGTTATATTGCAAAATGTGTTGTGTTGAGAGTATGTAGATTTGAGTTATGCTTGGAGGTGGGAGATTCCTCCCTGCATCACAATTTGAGAGTTTGAAGATGAAGAAAGTATCGATGTCAATCTACTTCACATGGATGAAATTGTCGACACTATTCATGGTCTTGGAGAGAAGGTTGAGGATACAATAATTATGCAAAAGGTATTAAGACATCTCCCCATGAGGTTTGATGTGAAAGTTTTTTCCATTGAGGAAATGAAAGATCTAGACACCTCAAAGATGGACAAGTTGCATGGGACCCTCACGACATACAAAATGAGGACAAAGAGGGAGAAGCCATCAAAATGGAAGAAACTTTCAAAACATCCAAGAAATTGAAGGACAAAGGATACAAATCAAGTGAAAGTTCAAGCGATGAAGTTCACTTTGTGAGGAAGCTCAAGAAGGGATTTGACAAACACAAGGTAAGTGTACTTTGTATACACCTAAAAATGGTCAAATCACATAGTCTGGTAATTAATTAAATCTTTTTAATATTTAATTAAATCTCTAAATTCGATCTACGTATAAATAAATCTAAATAATTTATTTATATTGTTCATTCTTTCATTTCGATTAAATAAATAGGTTTATTTAATCACTTTTCTTATTCATTTCTTAATTAATTAAATAAACATTATCATTTATTTATATTAATTATCATATAATCTTGGCTTGAATATTTTATTCAAATAAAGATTAAATATTCCTCTCTTCTAATTAATTCCTCTAATATCCATTCACAATTAAATATCTCAAATATTTAATTAAATTCCTCTAAAGTCTAGTCACAATTAAATATTCCAAATATTTAATTAAATTTTCTAAATTCTATTTGCAATTAACTATTCTAAAATATTTAATTAAATCTTCTATAGTCCTTAAATCAAAAATCAAACTCACATGAAATTAAATATTGGATTATTTTCAACAACCGTGAAACAAACTTCCAAAACAGAAAATTAATTTCTCTGTTCCTGTGCAAGCTTGTTCCCGTGGGTTGAAGACAAGGCTCCATTCTTCTCTCCAACCTCCCAACATTCTCCATCTTCCTCTCACCCTCTCCATCTCTCACCATTCAAATCTACTAGACAATCTCACAGCCATTGATCTTTGCCAGCCAGGCTATTGCCTGCAAAAAGCTATAAAAGGACTGTCGGGTCTTTGAAATCACATAGAAGCTTTCATACAAGAAAACTATAGCCAATTTGCAATAGCATAGCCTTCTAGTATTCATAGCATTCTAGCATCATAGCATAGCATAGAATCATTCCATATCATGGCCTATTCACCTCATATCATAGCATCCATAATTCACAGCCCCTGTGAATAATCTACAGCCCCTGTGCATATCTGTATCAACATTTTCACTCCACCAGCATATAGGATAGAGAAGCACTTTCCTTTGCACACTCGTTCTGTAGGTTGCCATTCAGAGAAGCTTTGCTTACACAATCTGAGAGCAATAGCTTCAAACAAATCCCTGGAGATAGAGGAAAATGGAATGGTTCTGAAGAAGCTCTGTTTGTTTTCTTTGAATTCAATTATTCAGTTTTCTTTGGTTTAATGTTTCATTTTGTGTGATTTGTTTATTTATTTTGATACACATCTTTCTATCACACATACTCTTAAATGTTTCAATCGTGGTAGAATAGGTCACTTTGCTTCTAAATGTCCATAGGCCGAGAGTGAAAGTACTAAAGAGCACAATAAAAAGAAAGGAAGAAAATATCATCACAACAAGAAAAGGAGCACACGAGGAAAGCAGAAAAAGAAGAATTTATGAAGGCATAAAAGGAGTTTTTACATCCAAGAAACAAGTAGCTCATCCAAAGAAATCAATTGAAGCTTCTTTGATAGTGATAGAGAAGAAATACTCTTCATGGCTATAGAAGAAAAAAGGGATGAAGACAATATAAAGAAGAAAAAAATCTAAAATAAGAACATATCGAAGATGAAGAAGAAGAGCATTATGAGAAGGAACACCATTTTTCTTATCATAAAATCAAGAAGCTCAAGAAACGAGACTAAAGTCACAACTTCAAGAGGATAGTGAAACTAAAGCAAATAATCTCAAGAACTGGAAAAGGATCATGGATTTGAAGATTCAAATTGAGAAAGCAAAACAAATTGAAGAAGTTGTAAGATACCAACTAAAGGAAAATAAATTAGAGGGTGAGAAATTGGAGCTTGAAATTGTTTCCTTGAGGAAGGAGTTGAAGAAATTGAATGATCAATTAAAGTTTGAAAAGAGCTTCGAAATTCTAGAGGACATTATCAAGTCCCAAAGATCACCTTTCATCAAGATTAGTCTTGGTTTTGAATAAAATCAAAAGACCATAAAAGAAGGCTAAAGATCTAAGGCTATAGAGTTACTAAAGAAAACAAATGAGAAGAACTCCAATGGATATGCAATGTGCTCAAAGCTCCTTCAATGGTGATTTTTCCAAGAAGAGAGAAAGTAATATCACTAAAAAAATTAGTATTCCTCACAAAGGCAACAATGAAGATTTCAGAAGATCATTTTCCCAAAGGCAAGCACAAATGAACAGGTTTTAACAGTACTTTTATGGTTATTGTTTCTTTTGCAATAGGTTTGGTCATAAGGCAATGGATGATTTGGGTTTCTTAAAGATGGACTATAATCCATTTTCTCCTCTAATGGACTACAACATCATGTGCTACAAGACTAATAACTTTGGTCATACAACACATTCTTGTAGAAATGACTGTGTTGAACCTCTGGAACAAAACAAGGAGGATGTTCATGAGAAGACAAAAGAGGAATCTACAGAAGTTTGGAAGAAGGAGCATGAAATGAAGGAGAAATCCATGTTAGTGCAAGAAACCCTCCATGTGAAAAATGAAGGAATCAATGGTACTTTTACAGTGGTTGCTCAAGTCACATGACAATGGATAAAAGCAAGTTCCTCAATTTGAAGGAAATAAATGGAGGCACTATGAAGTTTGGATATAATGCTATGACAAAGACCACAAGAAAAGACACTCTTAGTTTTGATAATGAAAAGACAAAGATTGAAATTGTATTATATGTTGAAGGGTTGAAGTATAAACTTTTAAGTGTGAGTTAGTTGTGTCATTAAGGGCACACTCTCACATTACATCCTAGTGGTTGTGAAATCAAAAGGACAAGAATAATGAAACTTGATGCAGATGCTAGTAGAATTGTAAACAATCTCTATATTCTTAGTGAAGTCAAAGGAGAAAAGTGCTACATGGTAAAAGAAGATGAAAGATGGTTGTGGCACAAAAGTATGGGACATTTGAAATTTGACACATCATGAATATTAGCAACAAGCAAGCAACATGCCAAATATAGAAAAGCCCCCTAATACTATCTACAAAAATTGTCAGTTTGGAAAGAAAACAAGGTTGAGTTTCAAATCAAAGGAGTACTCTACATAAAATCCTTTGAAACTTATACATATTAATTTGTGTGGACCGATAAGGAAAAAAAATTACAAGGTGAGAACTAATTCATGTTATTAATTGATGATTATTCTAAGATGACTTGGATTACCTTTCTAAAAGAAAAATAAGAAGCTCTTGAGAAGTTTAAGATATTTAAAACTTTGGTAGAGAATGAAACTGGATTAAGAATCAAATACCTAAGATGTGATGGAGGAGGATAATTCACCTCAAATGAGTGAAGAATTTTGTGAAAAACATATAATAAGAAGACAATATTCATTCACAAGAACTCCACACCAAAATGGAGTTGTTGAGGAAAAATAGAACAATTCAAGGAATGACAAGAGCCATGTTAAATGAGTCAGATTCTTGACACCTTTTGGAGAGAAGTGGGGCATATGATAGTCTATGTTCTAAACCAAGCACAAATTGGGGTGAACAATAGAAAAACTTCATACGAACTTTGGAAGGGAATGCATGTGTCAGTGAAGTACTTTAACGTGTTCAGGAGAAAATGTTATATCAAGCGACATGATGAATACCTAGGAAATTTTGATTCTAGGTGTGCGGAGGGCATCTTCCTTGGTTAATCTGCAAGAAGCAATGCCTATAGATGCTATATCAAAATATTGCACAAAATTGTTGAAAGTGCAAATGTGAGAGTTGATGAAGAAATGCATCAAAAGAAAATAGCACAAGAAGTTGACTATCAAAAGAAAGATAGTATCAAAGAAGAAGTAGAGGAAGCAATTGAAAATGGAGAAATTGAACAAAGAAATCCAATGACACCATCAAGAGCACCATTGAAGAAACCATCTAGAAAATATAATCATTGGTGACAAAGATACCAAAATTCAAACAAGGAGGAGAAAAGCCAATACATATGAACATGTGAGCTTGTCTTTATTCTTTAAAGTGGAACCTAGGAGTTCTGGAGAAGCCCGAGAAGATAAGTACTAGGTGAAAGCCATGGAAGAAGAATTCGGTCAAATTGAGAAAAATGAAACTTGGGTACTTGTCCCAAGACCTAAGGATAAGAATGTCATTGACGCTAAATGGATTTTTAAGAAAAAATTGAATGAGGATGGAAAATTTGTTAGGAACAAAGCAAGAATTGTATGCAAGGGTAATGCTCAAGTTGAGGTGATTTATTTTGAAGAAACATTTTCCCTTGTTGCTTGTCTTAGGCTATAAGGATGTTTTTAGACCTTGCCAATTTCAAGAATTTCAAAGTCTACTAGATGGATGTGAAATCAATGCTTCTAAATGGAAACTTGGAGGAATAGGTGTATATTGAACAACTTGATGGTTTCATTATATCAAAAAATTAGGATTATATTTGCAAACTAAAGAAGACACTTTATGGGTTGAAAAATTCCCCCAAGTCTTGGTACTTGAGACTAGAAAAGTATCTACAACAACAAGGTTTTAGAAGAGGTATTGCAGATAGTAATCTATGTATCAAGAACAAAGGGGATAACCTATTATTTGTTGTGATCTGCGTGGATGACATCATTTTTGGAGGTAGCAGTGACAAGAAGTGCCAAGATTTTTTCATGAACATGCAAAAGGATTTTGAAATGCCAATGCTTGGTGAGTTGTTTTTCTTCCTTGGGTTGCAAATTTTCCAATCCAATAAGGGGATATTTGTTTCACAAACCATGTACATTAAGTAGATGTTGAAGAAATTTATGATGGAGGATTTCAATCCAATGAGCACCTCTCATGGTTATAAGATGCAAATTGAGTAAGGATGATGAATCTCTGGATGCTAATAAAAATCTGAATAGGTCCATGATTGGAAGTTTATTATATGTGATAGCTACAAGACCTAATATTATGCAAGCAGTTGGTTTGGTGGCATGATTTTAAGCAACACCAAAGGAAACTCATGTGCAAATGGTCAAGATAATATTCAAATATATGAAGGGCACTATGGATTTTGGTTTGTGGTATCCAAAAGGTGAAGATTTCACCCTCACAACATATACAGATGTGGATTGGGTTGGAAATATTGATGACAGAAAAAACACAAGTGGAAGTGCATTCTTTCTTGACAACCATCTTGTATCATGGTTAAGTAAGAAATGGGCTTCAATTTCATTATCCACAACAAAAGTGAGATATATTGTAGCAACTTCTTGTTGCATTGAAGTTCTTTGTATGAAGCAAACCTTGAAGCATATTAAGATTGAGTATGAGCATCTTGTTTCCATCTTTTGTGATAATACAAGTGCAATTAACATCTCAAAGAATCTAGTTATGCACTCACAAACGAAGCATATTTTGATCAAGTATCACTTCTTAAGAGAGTAGGTGGTTGACCAATAGGTGAATTTGGAGTACGTTGCTAGAAAAGAACTAATTGCAGACATTTTCATGAAGCCACTTCCAAAAGAGAATTTTGAGTACTTGAGGGAGAAATTGGGAGTGATATCACTCTCATCTAGTCACTAATTTCTTCAATAGAAGCATGTATTCAAGGCGAGCTATTCACTGTTTTATCTTTCAGCCTTGGAAAGCATTTTCCATTGATGTCAAAGGGGAAGAAATAGAGTAAGGGGGGCATTGCAGTCAAGGGGAGAAGTATAGTCTTGCTGCATTTCAAGATTATTTGTTTACAAGGTTATCATCAATGACAAAGGGGGAGATTGTTGGAAAAATGTTGTCATTGATGTCAAAAGGCTTGTCAATAGTGAAGAGTTAGTTATTTGTGCAAAACACTAATTTATTGTACACATGGGCTAGTTCATGTCTAGCTCCCCTCTGGAGAAGGAATTGTGAAACAAAAAAAAAGAATATATATGGAATACTAAATAGGGATGACCCACCTCTTGGTGCCACCCCAAAATTGGGATATTTAAATAAAATAAAATATAAATTAGTTTATTTTCAGGGCTCCCAAAGAGGGACAACCCCCTAAAAAGGTGTGACCATCCTTGGGCAAGGAAATTAAAATAAATGAAAATATTTTCATTGCATGGCCAACCCCCCTTGGAGAGTCACCCCTCTTGGGTGAAAATACATCTCATAAAAGTATAAATAGAAGGTTGAGACAAGGAAATGCAATCAATTTCAAGTATTATTATTCATATGAAAAGTAAAAATACAAATATATTTGAGCATATTTTTGAGAGATTTTTAGCATCAATTTTATGAAAAGAAAAGAGAAATAAAAGCAAGATCATGGCTTTTCTATGAGAATAAATATTGAAGACTTTATTACAGATTTATGAGTGATTGTATTGCAAATTTTTGAGTATTTTTCAAGGGTAGATCTAAAAAGTTGCAAATAAATAATTGTTTGAGGGTTGGAGCCTCCTAATTGAGGAGATTGAGATGTTGGTGCCTCTTATTAGAAATTAGTAGTGTGTCTTGTTGGTTTGGTGCTTAGCGACGAGGATTGGAATCTCTAGTTGGTTGGTGCATACAATTTTTTTAAGAAGGTTTATACAAGCAATATTTTGCCATGGTTTTCTCCCATAAGGGTTTCCACTTAAAATCGGGTGTTCTTCCTATGCTCTGAATTGATAGATCTTGCACATATGTTATTTCTATGGATGATTAAGTTTTGAAGTAATAGTACTGTAATTTATTAAGTTGTGAAAAATAAAAGTTTGATATATACTGATTCAACCCCCGTCTAAGTGTGTGTTTCATCACCCTTCCCTAGTAAATAAATACTTGGACATTCCTTACTTTGATGGAAAAAAATCCAATCATTTGGTAGGTTTTTCTTATTCCAAATTAAAATGATTGGAAGGCTAGATGGGAAGCTATTTCTATATACTTCCTTTTGACTTGAAAATCCCCTATTGACATAGCACTTATCAAGACACCATTAATTTAAACTAGGGGTAGTAGTACACATCCTATGAGAGTTATTATGAAAGATAACCAACCTCTTAACATAAGGATGATCATCTATATACATATAGTTCTATATCCTTCACACCTCTTTTCTTAAGTCTATACCATACCTAAAAGAGTCTATATTTGCATGTATGATTTACATGAACATGATAAATTTGTACTATGTCAATCACATACAGTCTTGGAATTAGTGCTCTCAAATTGAAAGTAGAAAAAATTGCAAGCCATTTTTAATTGCCTCTATTGAGCTCACATTTATATTGCTCAATATAAGCACTAGATACCTTTGCATATGATTTATGGACATATGCCATTTATATGACCCCAAAAAGAGAATAAGTCATTTGATTAGGAAGAGGCTTATTGAAAGGCTAAGCTCCACATGCCTTATGATTATACATATCTTTATATAAATATTTCACATTCTTTTGGATGTTGTTATCTCACTCACCCTTTAAACTATACTATCTACTCTTTGCCTAAGACATTTGGAGCAAGTTCAAAGATCCTACTAATATGAGCAACTTTTAGCTTAGAGGTTTATAACTCATCATCTTTAAAACTACTTAGCACAAGTTTGCTTAAAGATGTTGACATACAATAAAGTATCTTATTGGGTTTTGATCTAATATGGTCTCATGGTTATTTACCTAACTAACATATGCCAACAATTAATTCAAAATTGATTTACATCCACTACTATTGTATGCTTCCATCATTCCTTTCATTTGAAACATTGATCATCCATATGACCCTCTCCAACCTCTATTTTTCCATATCTATTGGCAACAACCTTGGTGACCTAGGACACATATAAATACCCTAGACCTTGTCCTTATACAAGATAAATTTGGAACCTTTTTAATATATTCAACATATTGGGAGTTGTGTGGATGAAAGTGAAAATAGTAATTAGTAATGGAATTGAATATTATATAGGTTAATAGTGGGTATCAACAACTATCACTACCATGTTGTAAGCCCAAGTGCATGAATGAATATTTGGAAGCTAAGTAATCAGTTATCATTGATTGACAATGATGTACTTTTTAACCTGATAAATATAATAAAATATTGTTGTGCATGTATTTTGTTTATGTTTATAAATCACTAATAGGGAACAATATTAAGTTAGGAAATTAGTGATACTAGATTGCTTGTGTGCAAGACAACAAAGAGATACATGGTAAATAAAATAATTGAAAATAAGAACTCCATAATACTCAAAGTTGTATGAGTATTTGTGAAGTGGATTTAAAAATTGTCACTTACATTAAATTGATGGACCATTAGTTAAAAAGTGTTGTTTGTCGAATGTGAAGAAATCTACAAGAATGTAAGTTATTTGGTGAAGCTAATGATTCTTCTTTACTTGGATACTCTTATAATTAGTTGATTAGTTATTGAGGTTGAGTAATTTTTCTTGTTATCATTATATTCCTCTAATAGCTTGCCCTTTATTTCCTTATTAATGATTTCCATATTTATTGGAACCATTATTTCCCTTTCTTTTACACTTGAAGTTCTCTCCAAGTTCTAGAGTTTTTGCTTCAACTATAGAAAATTTTATCTCCTAAGTTTTTCCTACCTTCAATGATGGTATTAACCTTCTATTTTGATTTGTCTAAAAATATCTATAATTCTAGGCCCATCTGCTTGTAGTTAATTATCGAGTCAAGGCTCAAACCCCTTAAGAAATTGTTGATTAAATATTTATGTTTTCTATTAGTATTGTGGTATGTACTTTAGGGACTTGCTAAAATTATTCCCATACTATGTAATAGTTATATTACCTTTGTCTAGCTCTAACGCAATATTTTAAAATTTTAATATTTATTATTAAATAATATTATTAATTAAAAGATATCATTCATATAACCTGTGCTTATATGGTAAGTCACTAGAATAAGTATATGTTTAGGTTTAAAAATATAGTATGGCGGAGTTTATGAAATTTTAAGGAAAGAAAAATGAGATTTGTTAATTTTTGTATTAATAACGCGTAATATAAGTACTTTAGGCAATAAACTATAAATATAAGATTAACATTTCTACAAAGAAAAAATTTAACAATAGTGAAGTGTTTAACACAATTAAGTATTTAGAGAAGTCAAGTCTCCTTATAGGATAGTTTGGATTAACACTAAAATTGTGTAAATATGATCTCTTAAATTTTTATAAGATCATATAGAAGTATTACACAAGGGTTTTGTATAAATTTCAAACATAGTATGTTTAGTATATTTTAGAGAAGAACATTTTTTTTTTTTTTTAATTTGTTAGCATTTGAAATTGGCATCTCCTCTTTTCAAAATATCCAACACATCCAATGGACAATGATAATTTCTACAACAAATATGGGAGCATCATCTAGAATAGTGTGAATTGCCTTTGTGTTTGAGGGGTAAGTCCCTCTTATAATGTACGGTTGTGCAAATTTTACTAGAAAGCATAAAAAGATATAGGAAACTACCAAAAAATGACACACAAAAATCTGGTTGGATTGATTATGCAAAGAGACACTTGGGTAACTCAAAGAAAAGGTTTAAAAAATCATATAAGAAGCTTGTCTTACCTAATGGAAATGGTGATAGACAAATGATTAGCATTGAGCTAGCTAAAATCTTCGAAAAATACAATTTTCACTATATTTGAGAACATATGGGTGATGCAAAGACCTACCTTTCAAACCTTAGCATTACAAAATATTGAAGAGAAAACATGGCATGCAACAAAATATGATTTACTAGGTATGATTAAATTACATTAAACCAGCTTAGATTATTCTATAGAAAGGAAACATCACATCCATTCATGACCAATCATTTCATTCCATTATGATAGAAATGGCACCCCATTGATGTTAAAGATTAAATTACAAAGAATGTTATATGATAAAAAAGGAAAAGTGTCTATGAGTATTTGGACAACTTCCAAAGCCTAGTAGCTATTGGAGAGACTTAAGTATTTTATTAAAAAATAATAATGAATGACTAATCTCCATATTTATTAGGACTCTCCAAAAGTTATTTTTAAACGTAAAATACATTAGTCATGATTATAACTCATTTCTTTTTTCTTTATATGACGGATGATAGTATGTGGATTTTTTCTACCTTTTCCTCCAATCACAATCTTTATTACACTTTTTTTTCATGTCTTTGATTCATATATAGAATCTTTTTGCACACTTTTATAAATCATTAATTTTAAAACCAATTAAATAAATATGATTATGTCTACGTGATTGGACACAAATTTCTAAAGCCTAGTAAATATTGGAGAGACTTATATTTTGTTAAAAAATAATAATGAATGACTAATCTCCATATTTATTAGGACTCTCTAAAACTTATTTGTAAAACATAAAACAAATTAACCATGATTACAACTCATTTCTATTTTTCTTTATAAGATGGATGATAACTATATGACTTTTTTCTAACTTTTCCTCCAATCACAACCTTTATTACATGTTTTTTCCATCTCTTTTATTCATATTGTTGGACTAATCACCAGTGTCTCCCTTTGAATTCAGAACATGGACTAACTATCTCTCTTGGATCCATTTATCTTCAACATTTGTATTGGGCATTAACAAGTCAATCTTTTGGTGCAATGACAAACATGCTCCAACAAATGTTATTAGATATGTGGTCGCGGGTTCGAATTCCCTCGGGTGATGCTGAAGGGGGGGATTTTTGGACTAATTGCCAATGTCTCCCTTTGGATTCAGGACATGGACTAACCGCCCCATGTGGATTCATTTATCTTTGGTGTTTGTATTGGGCGTTAATAGGTCGATCTTTTTGCACACTTTTATAAATCGTTAATTGTAAAAATCATTAAATAAATGTGATAATGTCTAAAGATAAATATAATTCAATGTGGACCCTTTATTGAAACCAAGTACATAATAAGACTTCCTTAAACATACTTGACCAAATTAATATGGAAATAAGACCCTTAGGTCACTTACTAGTATGTGAAGATCAACTAGTGAAGCAAGTACTAGTATAATCCTTATCCATTGTGCAAGAAAGTTGACGAGTAATCAATTTTGGAGCATCCTTGGCCTAAGTGGGAAAACATAATTGATGATCTAAACAAGAGGAGTTATACTAACTATAGTTGAGTCCACAATAGTGTAAAAATGGAAATTACATCATTTACAATTCCCTCTATAACATTTCACGTTCTTTTAGGTGTTTCCATTTATATCCATTTTTAGCCCGTGTTCCCTTGTTTCTAGCCTTGCATTTTCCCTCTTTTCACCCAGCCTATACCTCTTGATATTTTTCCCTATGTGCTTTTGTGCCCCCCTTTCATGTGTTTCAATTTTTTTCCTATCCTTTATCCTTATTCTTCTTATTTGATTCTTGTTCCACCTACCTTGCATTTAAATTTTGTATCAAACCTTTGATGTGCTACCTCTATTTTGGCACTCTTTTTCTTATTTCTCATGCCTTGTTAGCTATTTTTGCAAATAACGTTTTGTGGATCATTTTCACCCTCTTTTTCCTTATGAATTTGAGACCCTCAACACCAAATGTTAGGTATGCACCTTCCAAGGTACACTTGGGCCCCTTAAGGAGAAACCTTGGTAAGTGTGCTTGTTGGCCCCAAATCTTGTTGGTTGATTGAAAGGTTCATCTTCATACCAATTCCAATAGTAACTTTCTTGAAAACTTAGTAAATCCTTTCAAAAATTGATAAATAATCCCCCCATTTGACATTCATGTATACCATTTCCTATGCGATCTTTGTTGGTGTAATTAATATTTAATTACACATTTGCATAAGTTTACTTAGGCTTTATTTAATTCCTAAGTTATAGGTTCTTATCTTTATCTTGTTGAGCTACCTTGTTGCTCAAGATAAGATTAGGGTTATGCATCTTTGATTTTATAAAGCAAATCATTATCATGTAATTATTGAATTCTCGAATAATATTATGTTGCACATTCTTTTGCAACCTCTGTGCTTTTTCTGATTTTCTCTTCTATGGAAGGTCTTTTCGGTTTGCAAATTTGATCTTGATTTCTAACATGGTATTAGAGCCTTGATTTGCAGCCCCTTCTCAGATTTTTGAGAAAATCATTGTAGGGTTCGTTCAGAATTCCTCGAGGGTATCATGCCTTGAGTTCATTCATAAGGTGTTTTGGATTAGATCGGGCTTTACCATTGGATTTAGAGTGCTAAAAAAAGTCAAGATTGGCTTTTATTTTTCTAATTTTGGCCATCGTTTGTCAGATCTATGAGGATTTGAAGTTTATGAGGGTTTCCAGATCCATAGCGTACTTGAAATTTTGGAGCATTTTCAGCCCAAACGTACCTCACCATCGCGTTCAGAGCACCCAAAAACCCCAAAATCGACTGTCAAATCATCAAAATTGGACACAATGACTCCGGGAGGTAAAAAAAATTCATTTTTGGGTCGTACGACTTGGTACGGCATACAATCCAAGAATTTTTTTTTTTAAAACCAGAGTTAATGGGCACCGCCGTCAGTTAATTGCTAGCAGCTAATGCTAGAGGTTAGCCTAGCCGCTAGGCTTAGCTCCAAACCCTTTTGGAGGAGTTTTGGTATTTTGGGCATAAATTTTGTGTCCGAACTCGAATTTTCAAAAATAAAATATCTTCAGAAAGCTGGTTTCGAGCACTATCCTGTGGTGCAGTTTATTTTTCAGTATTTTTCTATTTAACTACATTTGTTTCTGTTTGAAGTCAGATGTTCATTTATGGCTTTCGAGCTCATAACTTTTTGCCACAATCTCCAATTTTTGTCTTCTTTGCGGCGTTGGAAAGGTATTGAGGAGCTTTATCTTGATTTCCATGCACTTTTTTTTGTATCTGTCCCAAGTTTATCTTTCTTCTAGATTTGTCCCGATGGGTGTTTTGGAGATTACTTGGATGTTTTGGCAGTTGGAAAGGTGAAACTTGAACATTTGTACTTCATTTCAGTACCACATCATGTTATTTTCTGTTTATGCATGCATTAGCATTCTCTCCTTTTACAATCGTTGGGTTATTGTAATAAATGAACTAAGACAAAGTTCCATCAGGGGGGTTTCTTGCATAATAATCTGATTAGAGTGTGCATGCACTTTGATCTCCATATCCATTTTGTTTTGATGGCAACTCGTATGGGTTATTTGGTCTCCTAGTTTCTTTTGACCACATTTTTTTGCTATAGCTTGACACATGTCGGATTCATCGGTTCACACTTCAGTTGAGAGATTATGTTTCTTGATCCTTATTGGTTCAGATTCTTCTCAGTTTGAGGGCCATGGTTTTATGGTTAATGTTCCAGAGTCTATTTTTGGTACTCCTTCCCATGGAAGAGTTTCAGTCATAGTTTGGCATCGGCATCGAGATACACAACTTCCAGATTATGTCATCATTTCATCTACTATTGCTTCACAGATTCCAGGGTTGTTCCAGTTTGTGAGTTTTCCAGTGTTCTGTGGCATCGGGTCTGCTATCACATTATCATGATTCCAGTTTTGGTTTCAGTTGTAGACAAAGGTATCCTTCCTTACTTGTCAGATTGTGGTTCCAGTGTTACTCCACAGTGTTCTTCCAGTGCTTCTTTGCAGCAATCATCTCATTGTAGGGGGGTTTTGTCCCATTGGGTTTTCCTTCTCTACCTCATCATTGCATTTGTACATGAGTACCTGATTAGGCCTTGTTGTCGGGACTCATCTTTGCATAATAATCTGCTTCTCCCTAAGTTGCACTTATGGGGGGTGTTGGTGTAATTAATATTTAATTACACATTTGCATAAGTTTACTTAGGCTTTATTTAATTCCTAAGTTATAGGTTATTATCTTTATCTTGTTGAGCTACCTTGTTGCTCAAGATAAGATTAGGGTTATGCATCTTTGCTTTTATAAAGCAAATCATTATTATGTAATTATTGAATTCTAGTATAATATTATGTTGCACATTCTTTTGCAACCTCTGTGCTTTTTCTGATTTTCTCTTCTGTGGAAGGTTTTTTCGGTTTGCAAATTTGATCTTGGTTTCTAACAATCTTATGCTTTTAAAGCCTTTCATGTTGGATCTTAGAGTCTCTTGGAGTGCATTTCATGCTTTGGAGGTTTTCTTGGAGCCATTTTTTTTTTTATTTTTTATCATGGAGTACCTTTTCTTTATTAAATTTCTTTCCTTCCTACACTATTTTGGTACCATTTTCCTCTCTTACATAGACATAAAATCCAATTTCCCTCTCCAATTTACTGTATATCATTCCTATCATCCTAAGCCTTTCCCTTTCATCCATCTCCTTTTTCTTTATTTTCTATTTTCATATCCTAGGGTTTTTAATATTGCCATTAATTTTTGCATTTGTCTATTTTTTAACACATTTTATTGTCTTGTCACCATTTCCATAACCATGTTACTTTTTTTATTTTTTAAGTTAGTTTATTTTCATTTATGTTAGAAAACCCAAAAGGGGGTTGATTGAGACAAACTCCCCTATAATGCTTTTTTTGTAGGTATTTAGAGTTGCTTCATGAGAGGTGTTCACATAGTGAAATGCATTGCAAATTATCATGGAGTGATGTTGAAGTATTTGGAGCTCTATGAATTAGTTACCAGTCACTCCACTTGCAAGAGACACCTATCCCCTTTTTTAAAGGATAGCTCTTAGGAGCCCCATTCTTTTAAAAAAACTTCCTTACACCTTACATATCATTTCTTATATTTACACTTCAATTTTACTATAATTTCTTTTCCTTCTTGCTCAAACTAGGGTTTATGTTCATAGTGTATTTTTTGTGATTTGACATATTTTTCTAACCATTTCACCCTATTTCAACATAGTTTGATCGAGAAATATATAGGATCTAATATCCCTTTTTTTGCACATATCAAACTTGATTGAGTAGTGATAGGAGAAGAACAACATGCACCCCTTCTAAAGTACACCTATTCCCCCAACAAGGTATACCTTTCCCCTTGCAAGGTACATGTGTGTAGCTAGATAAAATCAAGAGTTGTAGAACTTAGATTTGGCCTATATATTAGTGACAACATTTTAAGCATTTTCTCTTCTTAGACTTTCCTTGTATTATGTGCACAAATTTTAATTTTACTTATTCCACATTTTCTTTTTCCAAGTTTAGTAATATCGAGCCTTAATTACTAGCTTCCTTTCAATAGTCTCTTGCCTTTTCCCAACCCCAACTCTAGTGTTTATTTATTAGTGTTAGACTAAGTTGAAAAGGCTCACTTTGCACTAATTTACACACAAACTTAAGATAAGGAGAAAATCTTAGCATTTCACCCCATTTTTTTTAACTATTCAAATACAACATAATAGAGAAAAAAAAATCCACACTTGAAATTTCAAATATACCCTAGGAAACCTTCACAAGAAGAAAACCCAAAAACAACACAATTAATGCATTAATTCAACTATTTGTAATAAAATAATATTTTCTTTCCCATTACATACTTAAAACGTGTGCATTTATTTATAGGCATTATTGGGATATGTGTCATTCACCTTGCAATCCAAATGTTCACATTTATTAATTATTTTATATTTATTTATTAAGCACCCACATATTCGGGACATCCCATCTAGAGTGGCATTGTGTGCACCTAGTTAAATTTTGGCAATTGTAAGACACAATTAGTATCATGGAAGTTATAAAATGCAACTACGACAATTTGTAAAGGTGTAAGAGTTGTCATTATAGAAATATGATGATGACATTGAATTAATTATGAACTAGGAGAAATTCATGGAGCATTTGTGGAAAGATTAAGGTAATACCAAACTAAGCACCCAAGTTAGTGATGCTTGTTTCTATTTTACCAACAATTACTTAGCATGTTTTTAGGTATCAATTTTTTGTATGATTTTGGGTTCCTAATATAACCCATGGTTTAGCACATGGTTTTAGAAACCAGTAGTATTTTGTGTTTTGATCTTACCTATTTATTGAGTGGTCAACTTGGAGGAATTATTGTATTATATTGTAAAAACCTTTATATTGGAAAAACATCTTTAGAATTATTGATTTATGTGATCTCCTATTAAGGTTCAAACTTGAATGTATTGTAACTAGGATTACTATTAATAAGTGATTTCAATATGGTTCTCTTAAAAGGGTTTTCCTAAGGTAAACATATTGTTAGCTTGTATGTGTGTGTTCATATTAACTTTGATTTAAATATGAATGGTTTTCTTTATTACACCATTCTCTTCATAGGTCAATAGTGAAAGATTTTAAGTTAGCTTTCCTTTCATTTAGTATCTGATGCAGAAAAAATTTGTGAGTCTTATCAGACGGGTGAATTTCATAGCCATATACCAATTTAACTTAACAAATTAAATTCAAATAAATATGTCACAAAATCTATTCCAATTCATCAAAATATCATAGATAAACAATAGAAATTATATTGAAATTTAGATGATACCAAAATTCAGAGGTAATTCAATTATTTTAATTGATTCTACAACCCTTCATTACAAAAAATTACACCCTACACTCTAGAAATTAAAATTTGAATTCATGGTATCAAATTCTTTGTATTTTTATCAATCTCAACCAACATTCATTCTACACTTAATTTATCCCCATACAAAATTCAGTACATTCAATCCTTCTAGATGTGATCAAATGTTTCTCCAACTTTGCTTGTAATTATCGTCACAACTTCTTTACTCCTGCGAACTCCTTTCTTTCTCTGTATTTTCTTTTGTGCATAGGATTTTTTTTCCTCTCATTTATTTTTTCTTATGCTTATATTCATTAATATGCGGCTATATTTTTACTTTTATCGCTTACCTTGTCCATGCAACCTTTATTTTTCCTCTTAGTTTCTCATACATATCACTTCTCAGATCTCTCTTGACCTTACCCACTTGATACATTTTATTTTCCCCAAAACTCCCCATTCTATTATTGAAAAAAAAGGTGAAGGAAAGATACAATATGAACTTATGTAAGTGAATTCAGATCTAAAAATCAGATTAACAAATCAGAAATAAACATGTGATTGCAACAAACATCAAAATATAAAAATCAACAAACAAAATGTGACACCAGATTTACGTGGAGAAACCCTTTTGAGAAAAAAAACCACCTAAGAAAAGAGGACAAGTATATTATTAATCTTCCAATGAGAGTACACAATAATACACTTCACTACTAATCTCTAATCAACTTGGCAACACCTTGTTACTTGCAAGAACTCAATATGGGACTACCATACCATGGGTCCAATTTATAGAAATTATGGGAGGTAAAACCATGAATGGCAAACCAAAACAAGAGGCACAAAACCACCTACAAAAACCCATGCCCCTCTTCATGGACAACCAAAAGACATAATAAAATATTAATTAGATATTCAAGGCTCCAACATGGGAACCTAACCCATAGCCTATCTGACTCCTTCCTTATCATGGGACCTTTTCTTCTCCAATATTGGATTCCCACTCTAAAACTTTTCATATTCAATTTGAGATGCATATGAAAGATGCCTTATCTATATTTGATGTATAACCTCCATCAAAAATAAATCCTCTCTTTGAAATATAATTATAACAATGCCAAAATTTAATAGTTTTCTCTCATGTCCCCTAGAACACATTCCAAGGAACACAGAGACATACAAATGACATAGGATTACAAGATTAATGTCACTTTATCCTAACATTCTCCCACTTGACATTATGTTGGAGTATGGAAACATTGAGAGGGGGGGTGAATCAATGTTTCTAAAACAAATTCAATTTAATTGTTTCTCATAAAATTATGCACATAGTCTCTTTGTGATAACTTGGAAGTTCAAATGCTAAAAATAACCCAATGAGATAGATAAGATTAAATGCTTTTCAACATAGAAATTAAAATGTTGAAAGGTACAAAAGATTGAATGCTTGAACATGAAGACCAAATAGACCACAAAATAATATGAAACCATAACACAATGATCTATGAGTGGAAAACCCTTTACAGGGAGAAAAAACCACTCAGAAAGTCTATTTTATTAGGCCTCACTAGCAAAATAATAATCTCATTGATTACAAGCTCACTGGCAATAGAAATTTTACTGATTATTGCCTCATTGGCATAACAATGTTTCACTAACATAATGATGTCTCACTGACATTTGTAGAGAATTAAGATAAAGAATAAAAGACAAAAGATCTCTCTATTTCACTATAACTCATAACTACTTTTTGTATTAATGTAGTTTATGTCCTATAGGTTTCATTGAATTTGAAACCTAAAAAACACAAAAAACATTATTTCATTTCCACACTATCTTTTTGTATATATAGTATTTTAAAACATGAGACAACATTTTCAAGAACTCATTTCATGATACATATGTAGAATAGGGTTTCGAGAGAAACCACTTCTTTACAAAACACAACAATCAAACAACCAAATCAAATGCACCTGCAAACTTAGACATTCATTTCACTATCCAACCATAAGCCATGTATAAGCCACATTTATTTATAGCAATTAATAGCCTGGTAAACTGCATTAAATCCATACCTCTGTCAAAGACAGTTTGTAACTGAATGAAGAGCCCAAAACTTACAAATCATAATTGTAGAATCATCAAATCCTTCAAAAAATGCACATAACCAATGTTGTCCAAGATCTTGTCAATGAAACTTTAGTATTTTTCTATTGTCAAAGATCGATACATGTTATTTCATACAATAAGCTTTGAAACCCTACTTGGCAATTCCATACAATAAGTTGAAACCTTCATAGCAATGAAATGTAAAGTATTTATTTGTTGGGTTGGTAAGCCCTAGAAGGGGTCGATGAAACAATGACTTTAACACCCTTCAAATCACTTCATAAAGCACTCTTGACCGGCTAGAGCAAGTCAACCTCCAATTAAAAGAAAAATAAATCTATTTTGATCCTTTAAGAAACACTTAGAGTTTTTGAACAATTTTATACAAAATGAAGAACCTATAAGACATGTGAATGTCCAATGATCTCAGTTAGCCATCATGTGTTCTGATAGCTCGATACTTTGATGCTTTATGAACCTTTAAACCTTTAATGCTTTGTGATGTAAAATATTATGCCTTGATAAAGTGATTTTGACTTAAAACACCAAATTATCCATCAACAAATACCAATGCAAGTTTCTCAAAATGTCTTCCATGAAGAACATCAATAGGAGAATGTAAATGATAACAGTATGCCATACCAAACCATCAATGACATGAACCATGAAGAACACCTTTAGATATATGTATCATGTCAAATGTAAACCAAGACAAGTAAAGCAATGATTAAGGTATTACTGGCATCAATGAAAAACAATGCCAAAGTTAACAAATTCCCCCTTTGGAATTGATGTCAACAACCAAACCTTTACTCCTCCCCCTATGAAGATAATTTTGCAAATCCACTTAAAACATCACTTGTCATGGAGCAAATGTTAACCACTATCAAATATGTACTGCAATTTTCAAAGAAAACAAATGCAATCATTAATGAAGCAACTGTCAAAAAAGAATAATGCCATCTCACATGTCAAAAGTACATTAATGTCCATTGTCATAATACCTGCAGCAACTGTCAGTGCACCAAAATACCTATATGTGCACTAAATACCTGTGTGTGCAACTGAATGCATTGTCTTGTCATGATCTTCTCCCCCTTTGGCAACAATTCCAAAGGAACAAGAAACTTAGTGGTAACAAAAGTACATAACAAGCAACATTGCAGACTTCCTTGTGTCAAGGAAACAAAGAATCATTGAATAATCAATCACCATAAAAACTTGGGAATCAGATTTTTGAACAAGAAGTAATATAAATGCCTGTATCACCTTGAGCATGAAATCATGGGTATCAGAAATATGTCGTGAAAGTTTCAAGACTATTCATAAGCATTGGAATCTATTACTAAACACCACTTGGAATCATTGTTAAAACAACACTGCACCAGCACTGTTAGAATAAAGCAAGAATTCTACAATGATGAAAGATCACAACTGAGTCACAAAGAAAATAGCACTAGAATGAAGTAATCACAAATTGGAAGATTGGTGTCATGCAACAATCAAGTCATTGATCCAAGTGTTGCTATGCACTCTAAATATATGATCAAAAAATGTGAATGGAATGACAACAAGATGCAACATCCATGAGCCAAGGATGAAATATCCATGAACCAAGGATAAAAAAATAATCTTTGAAGCTCCCCTTGAAACATTGCATAAATGTATTATGTTATTGAAGAGAGTTAAGGGAAAGAACACCAAGTCTATCCCTTAAGCTTTCAAAAATTTCCTTTGATAATGAATTTGTGAAGATATCAACCACCTAATCACATGATTCCACATAATATAAAACAACTTCATTTGTTAGAACCTTTTCCCTCAATAAATAATATCAGATAGCTATGTGTTTGGTTCTTGAGTGCATAATAGGATTTTTCAAGATATTGATTGCACTAATGTTATCACAAAGAATAGTAACAGGTTTAGATACTTCTACTTTGATATCTTTGAGAGTTTGAACCATCTACAAAACTTGAGAACAACATGTGGCAGCAACAATGTATTTTGCTTTAGTAGTTGACAAAGACACTGAGTCTTGTTTCTTGTTGTGCCAAGCCACTAATCTACCACCCAAGAAAAATGCTCCTCCAGAAGTGTTTTTTATGTCATCAATACACCCTACCCATCAGCATCAATATAGGTAAGCAAAGTAAAATCATCATATCTAGGATACCACAATCCATAATCAATAGTACTATTGATATATCTTAAGATTATTTTGACTACATTAAGATGAGATTGCTTGGGAAAGGATTGAAATCTTGCCACCAAGCATACAAAATGCATGATGTTAGGCCTTGAGGCAATCAAGTACAAAAGACTACCTATCATAGACTTGAACAAGGTGTTATCTACATCAGGTAAATCAACATCTTGACCTAATTTGCAGCCAGTTTCCATGAAAGTTCC
Organism: Sequoia sempervirens; assembly: GCA_007258455.2. Taxonomy (NCBI): domain Eukaryota; kingdom Viridiplantae; phylum Streptophyta; class Pinopsida; order Cupressales; family Cupressaceae; genus Sequoia; species Sequoia sempervirens. The sequence continues at coordinate 27,734 of VDFB02385071.1, read as the reverse complement.
AACTAGTCCGCTTTCATCCATTTGAAATCTTTTGAGCATCTCTTTTGAATATTTCATATGAGAAATGAAGATACCCTTCTCAAGTTGAGATACATGCAACCCAAGAAAGAAGAATAGTTCTCCAAGCATGGACATTTCAAACTCATCTTTCATAATGTTAGGAAAAGAATAACACATATTGTCATCATTGCTCCCAAAACTAATGTCATCTACATAGAAAACAACAACCAAATAATTTTCACCTTTTGTCATGAAATACAAATTGTTGTCAACACCTCCTTTTGTGAATCCTTGTTCTTGCAAATACTTTTTAACCTAGAGTACCATGCTCTAGGGGATTGTTTCAAGCCACACAATTCTCTTTTCAGTCTATAGACATGATCCTCTTCACACTCAAATCCTCCAGGCTGTTCCATATAAACTTCTTCCTCAAGATCACATTTAGAAAGGCGGATTTAACATCCATTTGAAACACATTAAAAATTTTACAAACAAAAAAATCTAGAAAGATCCTTATGGCTTCAAGCCTAGCTACAAGGGAAAATGTTTCATCAAAATCAATACCCTCAACCTGAGAGTATCCCTTGCAAACAAGTCTTGCCTTATTCCTTGTCATCAAGTTTATTCCTAAAAACCCATTTTTCTCAAATAACATTCTTGTCGTTGGGTCTAGGAACAAGTTCCCATGTCTTGTTTTTTTCTATCTGAGCTAACTGCTCTTCCATTGCTTTAATCCATAATTCATCTTTACTAGCCTCTACATAGGTTTTAGGTTCTAGTTTTGAAATAAATCATAAATGTACCTAATCACTTGCATTAGCAAGCTTTCTTCTAGTCAAAACACCAACAGTTCTATCCCTAATAATTTATTCTTGAGGATGATTCCTTTGTACTATATTTGAGGGGGTTTTAGCTATTGAATCCATAGGATTTTTAGGAGTATCTTCTTGAACTTTCCTCTTTTTCTGGTTTCACCTCTTTTTCTAGTAGGTGAATTTCTTCTTCATCATCTTCTTTTTGTTGTTCATATGACTACATCTCATCAAATTTCACATTAGTGCTTTCAACCACCCTTTTTAGTCTTTTATTAAAACATTTATAAGCTTTACTGTGAGTAGAGTAGCCTAAGAAAATACCTTCATCAAAATGAGACTCAAAATTACCTAGACTTTCATCATCTCTTCTTATAGAACATTTACTACCGAAGATTCTGAAATACCCAACATTTGTTGATCTACCATACCACAGTTCATATGGAGCATACTTAGTTTTTACCCTTAATTGCACTATGTTTAATGTATACACTTTTGTATGAGCTGCTTCTTTCTAGTAGGTGTTAGGTAGATTTTCATCTTGGAGAATTTTTCTTGCCATCTCTTTAATTGTTCTATTTTTTCTCTCTACTACCCCATTTTGTTGTGATGTCCTAGAGGTTGAATATTGCCTCTTAATTTCATGTTCTTCATAGTATGCCACAAATTCTTTTGAAGTGTACTCTCCACCTTTATTTGATCTTAGGTACTTGATCTTTAAATCTGATTCTCTTTCAACCATCTTTCTAAAATTATTGAATCTATCAAAAGCTTCTAACTTGTGCTTCAAAAAGGTAACCCAAGTCATTCTGGTATAATCATCAATAAAGAGCATAAAATATCTTTCACCATTCAATGAGTTTTTCCTTGTAGGACCACATAAATTAGAATGAACAAGTTGTAAAGGTCTAGTAGAAGAATACTCTTTGGATTTAAAACTTACTTTTGTTTTCTTACCTAGTTGGCATTCCTTGCAAGTATTGTTGATAGGCTTAGAGATGATTGGCATATTCCTTACATTTTGATTTTTGCTGATCTTGACAAGATTGTCAGAATTTATATGCCCAAGTCTCCTATGCCAAAGTTTACTTTCTTCAACTTGACTCATAAAACAAACATGTCCATCTTTACTCCTGTTTGTAGTCTCATGGAGATCATAAATGTTCCCTTTTGTCCTTAAGCCTATTGCAACTATTTTTCCTGATTTCTTACTTATTTCACAACCTTGAGCAGTAAATGTAACTTTAAATCCATTTTCACAAATTTGACTTACGCTTAGAAGATTGTGTGTTAAACCTTCTACATAGTATATATCATGTAAAGGAGTATCATCATCTACAAGAATGGTACCCTTTCCTTTGATTAGAATACATAATTTGACTTCAAACCACTAACATAATCTTCAAATTTGAAATTTTTTCTCTTATCACCAGTCATGTGGTGAGAGCAGCCAGTGTCTACAACCCACAATTCCTTCTTTTTTAAATGTAGGGCTATTTGAACAAGCATAGCTTCAACCTTTTTGTCAACCTACTTTGGTCTCCAAACTATTTTTTTTTTATCAACATTAGAAGATGTCTCGAGATGAATGTTAGTTTTGTTTTGATGCATTTCAAAGGTAGGTCTACAAAACCTAGCTATAAGTCCAATATTTGCACAATTAAAACACTTCAACTTATTCAAGAACTTAAAAATATTTCCATTCACAAAGCTTGGTCTCCTTCTAGACATAAGCCTACATTCACTTGCCTTATGCCCATATTGGTTACAATAGAAGCAATAGCCAAAGAAATACAGATTACCTGTAAATGAAATATTCCTTTTGTCAATTGATGGTTTCATAAGCTTTTCATTTGTGACATCAGTATGTTGTTGTTCATTGGAATGTGAGAGTTGCCCTTCTACAAACCCTAGACTAGTCTTATTCTTGTGGTCAATTTGTTTACCCAAGAGGTTGGCTAACTTGTCACTACTATCACACATGTCAAGTTTTTTCTCAAGCCTACAATTTCTGCCTCTAATGCACAACACTCCTTTTCTTTGGTATTTAACTCTTTTTTAGTAACTTCTATAGCTTTTTTTTTTCTTCAAGTTGAAGTTTTAGACCTGCAATTTGTTTTTCAAACTCATTAATTTTTTTAATCAAATTTTCAATGTCTTTTTGGGTCTGGTTTTTCTGTACTACATTCTCCTTTTTGAGTTTTTTTTATTTCACCAAGGGCACATCTTAATTCACCCTCTAGATCAATCTCTTCTTCATCATGTAGATTGATTTGTAATCTTTTCTTTCTTATTTTCATTTGGACTAATGGTAGTCATAAAAAAGGTTTCTTCTCCTTCTTTAATAGATCCTTTTGAACAACTGTTTGTTACATCATTATCCTTGATGAATAGACTTTTCTTCTTTTTAAAAACATTTTTCTTTTTAAAATTATATTGTTTCTTCTTTCCCTATCTTAGACCATCTTCTTCATCAATTTCATGATCTTTATTAGGGAATTGAGCAACATAATTCCCAATCTTACCACAACTGAAGCACTTAAATGGAAGCTTCCCCTTATACCTACTTGACTCTCTTTTCAGTTTTCTTACAAGGATGGATTCATTGTCATCCAATTTCTCTGAGTAAAAATTTATGTCATTGTCATTTTTCATAGACTTAAAGGTAGCCTCTTTTCTAGTGGGATTATCATTACAGACTCTCATCTCATAGGAAGTAAAGGTGCCATGAAGTTCATCTAAAGTGAATTTGTTTATATCTCTCTCTTCTATAGCAAATACTTTGGAATCATACTTAGGTGTCAGTGATCTTAGCACTTTCTTGACATCAGTTTGTTCTCCTAAAGTCTCACCAAGACCACAAATTGAATTGACAGTTTCCTAAACTCTTAGAAGGTAATTAGTTACCTTCTCTTCCTCATTCATCCTTAGACCTTCATATTTGGCTCTAAAAGTTTGCAACTTGTAGTCACGAAAATAGTAGACCCCACCTTGGAGGAATAAAGCACAATGGTGAGGTTCCTATTTCACACTTGATACACTCACATACACCTTAGAGATCACAATCCAACGAAGAATGGAGGGAGAGATCTAACAATAAGGTATCCTAGGGTATGAATTTAGATTACAAGAGAGGTTCACCACCAATTTTAAACTTGGAAAAGACAATGACATGCAAGATGAAATGCAAAGCCCTAATTCAATGCAAACATGCTTTAAATGACCTAAAGATGCATGGAAATCAAAACAAGAAGATGCAAGAAAAAATGTTTTCACTTGGAAACCTAGAGATGATTGGAAGGAGCTCTGAAATGTTGGAATTTTTTACTTTTTGATCTAGTGGGACTCATTCGCCATTCTAGGTGAATCAATCCCAGTTCTGGATTTTGTATAGGAGCATGTTTCAAGCAAATGGGTATCCAAATCTGCAAAAATCTCTAAAAAACACCTATAGTGGGAATCATTCGCCACTTGTGGTGAATGAGTCCAGTTAGGGTTTTTTGGAGCTTTAAAATATGGATCTAGTCTTCTTAGTCTGCTCTTTTTGTTCCTCTTGGTTTCTAGATCTGAAATTCTGATTTTGGGATTGTAGGTGACCTTTTAGTAAATAATATGACCTTGCAAATGGGAAGACAACTCCAAAAAGATTGTAACCTAATTTTCAATGATATTTCAAGATCCAAGACACTTAGATCTACAATCACACATGTAAAGAGGAGAAAACTTATTGATTGTTAGTGAATAGGGGTTTTCCTTGGTCAAACCCCTTTTAGGTAATTAAACCAAAAGATGAAAAAATGAAACAAAAGATATGAAATATGAACATGATACCTTGAATGATGTCTTGTAAATTATTTCTTGTAAATCTACAACTCAACATGAAATGGCCATGAAGGATGTATATCTTGATCTTGATAAATAGGTATAGAACAATGCTTGATGCTTGATATGCTTGACATGATTATGGATCTTGAATTGTTAAAACAACTAATGAAGAATTCTGCCCTTGAATGCCTTAGAAATGATCTTGCATGCTCTCTATATGATCTTGTGAAGTCTTGGAATAGTTAACTCTTGATTTGAAAGCTTGTTTATATAGGCCATCCACTCAAATGACCATTTATTTGATCCCCAAGGTTGACATAGAAAAAAATTGAAGTTAAACCCATTTTTTCCCGCTCAAAGCTCAAAAATATGCCAAATGGGACTCATTTTCCAAGAAGGGTGAATGAGTCCCACTTGGATGGGACGTATTCTCCCAAAGTGGTGAATGGGTCCCACAGGGGCTATTTTTATTGCTAAAGTGTCAGGGAATGAAGAAATTAAGTTTTTATGTTGATCTTATCAAAAAATTTTATTGAAATATACCTTTGGATGCATAATATGGGGTCATAGGGGCCTATTAATGATGATATAAAGGTCATAAATTTAATAGGGCCCAAAATCCAATGTGAAAGCGTAAATAAATACACTTTACAAAATTACATTAAGGAAAAATTGGGTCTATTTAACTTAGAAGGGCCCTAAATCCCATGTGAATGTGTAAAACACATTACAACACTAGATTAGGTCGACCTTAGCTCAAAAGCCTCCTAAATTTAAAGTGAAGATGTGAATAAATACATTTTACAACATTAAATTAGGGAAACGTTAGGTTTATTTAGCTTTAAAAGTGCCCAAGACCTAATGTGGAAGTGTCAAACACCTCACAGCACTAGATCAAGGTGGCATTAAGTCCAATTTATCATTAATTATTCCCAAATTAAGCAAGGAAAAAATGTACCCTTTTTCTGTCATTACATCTAGCCCCCACTTTAGTGAGAGGATGAACTTGCTTCAAACTCACACTAAAGTAGGCATTCAAGAGGGGTCTGAGCATAACAATGTGAATGGTCTAGGATAGCAAAGATCAAGGAAGTGGTCAAGCCCCTAGGATCCAAGATCCTAAGTCAAACCGACATAAGCACAAAAGTACATGCACAAGGTGTATGATATTATGCAACAAAACAAGATACGAAATCATGCAATGTCAATGACTAAAAGAAAAAAAAAAACAAGTAAACATAAAAATGAAGTGGATCAAACTTTGATCATTTTTTTAACACGATGTGGATCAGATCTAGGCTATTTTCCCATAAATTCATGCTCACTTTGAGGCCATAAAATTTTAGGTCATCTGTGGGGTGAGTAATCCAAGAAGGTGAGACACATATGGCTGATATGCGCTCACACACACACGAGTGGCTAAGGGAAAGTCATTCCCTCATTCAGCTTCCTATCCAACCATACCAAAGTTATACCTCCTGATAACTTTGATAGGGTTCCACACAAAAATGAACTTCAAGTTTCATGAGACAAGCAAAGCTTCGTATGCTTGAAACTCATGAACAAACAAGATGGCTCCACAAGCATGCAAGATGTGTTATGCAATGTGGCCATATAACTAAAATTGTAAATGCTAAATAGTGTAAGGAATGTTCAAAGGGATTTTGCTTAGTTCATGTAAGGTCTTCTTCTTAGGGAGCATCATGCCTAATGTCTCCAAGAGAGGACAAGTCAAAGAAATATCACAGTCTCAGAGGAAATCAAGCCCAATGACACCACCAAGAAAAGGATGCATTACAAGAAGAAAAAAATCACACAATGAAATATGAGTGTCGATGTATGCCCCCACTTTAAAGCGGTTGCTAACACCATTGTTGTGAGCAATTGCTTTAAAGTAGAAGACAACATGAGAGGCTATTCGGAAAGTCCTATGCCAAGTCATATGTTTCTGAATTGAATTACATCATGAATAAGTATGTCACATGTGAGCCAACTTAAGGCATGTCATCCACATCCTGAGCTTGCTCTTTTATGTACATGAAAGGTGATCAACTAGCCAAAAGAGACAAGGACAAGTGACATACGAAGACAAGGCTTTCTAACTCCTTTCCCCCCACTTAGAGCAGGACAAGGATGAATCGAATAGGATGAAAGTAAGCATCAATTAGAGGAATTAGGTGCTTCAACACAAGGAAGAGCACCACAATCCTTAAGATATTGAATTTTGTTATGCAAAGTCTTACATCCATTAGTAGAATGACCATGAATTCTATGATATGTGCAAAATGAATTATTGTAGTAAAATTTATTTCATGTTCTTGGAGGGAGAGATATCAAGTGATCTTGGAGGAGTCTCTACAAGATACTCTCTTGATCAATAGTAGAAGGTGTTCCTTTATTTTTGCAAGATGTCATGCACACACTAAATGATAAGGATTTAGATGAAAATGGAGATAAGGGAGATAAACCTATATCTTTCTTGAAAGATTATGGTAAGTTGGTTTGCTTCGTGTGTTCATTGTATTCATGTGTAGGAGAGAGATTGTGTCTAATACCAAAACAATCTTTCAATTCAGATAAAGGGGGTTTATGCTTTTGAGAGGGATTGGTTTCTTCATGAGAACACAAATCCTTTTAAATTTATGCATCTTCCCTCATGAGGGATGGGAGTTAGATAGCCCCCATCACTATCATGGGGTATGGTTATTTACATAGAACCAAGTTGAGCATATGAAACACAAGGTTGTTGGTTTGGATTGTGAGCTTTTGCACTCTCCTATAAAGGAAGGTGTAAAACCCCAATCATCACTAGAATTTGTATCTGAAAAGGAATCGTTTGTATATGAATCTTTGTATTTTGAGGGTGAGATTTTGGATTCTTTATTGAAATGAGGCATAAAATCTAACGACCCCCAATTATCACTAAAGAGTTTAGGGTTGACATCAACTTGTATAGGTTTAGGTTTTGATTTTGGAATGAAAGTATTAGGGGAGTTGGAAATGTTGTGATCGTATGATTCATAGCTTTGTTTGTCTACTTCAATCATGTATATCTTGTTGTTGTATTCAAATTTCATTGTACGATGGACAGTAGAGGGGACTCCTTTCATATCACGAATCCATGGTTTCCCTAGGAGAATTTTGTGTAGACACCGAAATTTGGTCTAAGCCTGCGACTTCAATATTCTTCATAAGTCGTATTCTACATGGTCATGATTAAATAATGTCAATTATTTAATTATTCTCTATAGTTTGTTATTTCTTCTATTAATTAAATAATCTTAATTATTTAATTAATTCACACTTTTCTTTATTCTATCTGATTAATTAAATAAATACTTTTTATTTAATTATGTTACTAATTAACCTTATCCTTCTTGTCAAATTAAATAAATTCTTATTTAATTTACTCTTTATCATACTTCAACTATAATTAAATAAATTCTTTATTTATTTAATTATTCATTTAAATCCCTTCATCACTTAATTAAATAAATCTTATTTATTTAATTATTCTTCAAATATCAAATCTTGAATTAAATGAATTATTTAATTCATGAATTCTATTTTAACCCATTCCTCTATATTTAGATAATTGTGTGAGTTATCTAAGTATTCACTTTTACTTGACATCTATTTTAATCGGTCAATTAACTCTGGATTAATGTTTGAATGGATTTCACAAGTAATCTATGTCATATCATTCAGTCATCTAGTTCTAACTCAATTGCGTGTACATGTGAATTAATTAAATATTCCTATTTAATTAATTAAACCTTGTGCGTGCATTTGAACAAGAGTTGCTTTAATCCATTTTCATCTTTATCATGCAAAGATAATTCTTCTATTTTCGAATACCAAACTGGATGATTAAATCATTTATTTAATCTTTAATTCTATTTCTAATTTATCACTCATGTCATTACTAACTATTATCAGAATGCATGACTAATCAGTCAATCTCAACCATCTGTTGATCTTTCAATCCTGGCCTGTCGTTCAAATAATCAATTTTGTATAAATTGATCTAGTCTTCATCATTCCAATCTCTCTCGAAATCTTATGACTTTTTGGAGCAACTATCTTGAATCTTTGATGTTTTTCTAATAACACTATCATAGGCTATACTTGCATGAACTTTTGAAAATATGAGGGCAATTATACTACTACAAGCGAAACGGAGAAGGACAACAGAGATAAATCTTGGAAGAATGTAGATTGGGTGAGATTGTTTCTTTATTTACGTTTTGAATTCCTTTGTACTTTGTTGATATAACTTAGATTGCATTAGCATTTAGATTGCATTGCATGTTTGCTCTGATCTGTTTCTTCTGCATTTTCTAGACGTTACATTTGGTGAACCCAACGTGAACCTGTAATTTTGTAGAGAAATTTGTGTTTTCTTGTTTATTTTCGTGGTTTTGCAGGTTATAGCCAAGAATTCATACGAAATCTCGTCATCTTATTTTGAGAACAGAAAAATGGTCACATAAAATTGTTTAAAATGATTATCTGAGTTTTTCCTTAAGATTTGAGAAAGTTATGGTTGTTTTAGTGATCGCAGCTTTTTAGGATTTAGTTGTTAAGACCAAATTTTTCTTTTGTTTATAGCGCTTTTTTCTTGTAGGATTTTGCAAAAAAAATTATGGGTTTTGAAGGTCGATGTCTTAGCTTTCCATAGATATCTACAGTTTAAAATTTTGTTTAGTTTTGAGAAATTTATCACTATTTTAGTTTGTTTTTTCATTTAAGCTTTTTGCACTAATCTTTTTTTTTCAGCGTGTCTTGAGGAGTTAACAAGTTTATGCAGGATGATTGATGAAGAAAATATTGAAAACTACTAATGAATCTTTCTGCAGAATGCATGTCGAAGACCCTAGTTAATTTTTTTCTCGAAACAGATTGTTTGGTAGTGTAGCAAATCTTTCATTTGGATTAAAATTAACAAGTGTCTACTATGTTTGGTGCAAAAGAACTGTGTAATTACCCTCACGATTTGGTACATCGAAGTATCCTCTCCTCTTGCGCATCCATGTGATCCTGGGTGTAAGAGAAACGGTTACCAACTCTAGAACTTGGGCTTATTCTGGTGGGAAAAAGTACTCACCACAGGACGACTCAGACCAGTAGCACCTTGAACCCGAGGGACTTCCAGCCGGTATATAAAAGTGGATTCTTGGGGAAATCCCAAGAATCATGCGTATGGTTCCGACAAGATGGATATGAAAGGGGACTCTTGCCGCATGGATCATGCCCTACGAACGGAATGCATGTACTAAAAACCTTTTGTTTTAGAGACCAACCATTTTTCAGTCGTTGCTCAGTATAGTGCAGGGTACAGTATCATGCCTGAAGACACTCACTACTGATCCCCTTGAGTAGAGATAGTAGTTCTTGGGAAGTCACTACCCAAGAATCTGAAGTTGGTGTGCTCGAATGGCGTTAATGAGTCGTGGAGGGGAGCCAATGCCACCAAACTTCTAAGCTATCCGCTCTCAAGAAGGAAAGGTGTTTATCACCAATCTGGAGTATATCGGTGGGCTATACCAAGTATACAACCCCTTGGCCTATTGGCCTATTAGGATTGTACTTGTCTATTATCAAAATTACACGTTCTTTGAGTCCAAATCAAACTAAAAACACTTTTTCTTATGATTGTCCTTGTTTTCTAGAATTTGATCATGGAAAAGAGCATCATTTTTAAATCTCAAATCACTGAAAATACACAGAGTCCTAACTGTTCACCAGAAGGTCACAATTTATTTTTAGAGTTGCACGTGTTTAACTTTGAGTCACATCTATCATTTTCAGTCGCATCTATTTAGTGTAGAGTCGCATCTGCCAAATTAGCTCACATTTTCTTTGCAGAAAACCACATATGTTATATTCTAAGTCATAATTTCCATTACGAGTTGCATCTGTTAGAAAGTTGACCACATCTATCTGACACAAATACTAAACATTTACCAGAAACTCGCAATTGATCATCAGAAAACCACAACTATGAAACTTAACCGCAACTGGTAAACTAAACCGCATATGTGAAATCTTGTGACACATTTTCTTGATTAGAAAACCAGAATTCACGATCATTGTCTAGTCAACACGGTTATACCAGTCTTTCAGTTAACTTCCCACAAGCAGACTTTGAATGAAAACTTGAAATGATTTGCTCAATTTTTGCATCCTTTAGGTATCATTTGGTCATTACTATAGTCATTATGATTTTGAGTTTTAGTTTCATCTTAGAATACATATTACCTTTAGATCAAACTTCTAGGAAGGTCACTTTTACAAACTTTAGAATAGGTCCACTTTCTACACACTAGAAAAATCATAGCGTCAACAAAAATTTTCATTGAACCTAGTCATATCATCTTATCCTTTGTCCTACAGAGAGTCCTCCTAGCTCATCAGTCTAGTTAGGAAACTCAATTTATCTTTGATCATTGTCCTACAGTGGTTCCTTGACATAACTAATTTGACACCTTGGTTAGACTTTAGGAAGTTGGTACCCTCGTCTCAGGTTCACAAAATTGATTACCTTAGAAGCTTGCTTAGACCTTTGCATATTTAGACACTATCATCCTAGGATAGCATAATTTTAGACATACCTTATTTGCAGAGAAAAATACCAACAAAAAAAAATAGCTGCATTCATTCTTTATTTGCACCTAGAAAATCCCAAAAACATAGCTTAGGTTGCATACCTTAGACTTAAGTTACTCTTTGCATTGTCATACCTTAGGCCTCGTATCACATACCTTATTCATACTCCACCTTTCATCATAACCTCATCACCATATCTGCAATTTACATTGATATGCTTGCTAGTCAAGTTGAATACCAGTTACTTTGTAATGGTCAGTGCCAACAAGCCAAAGACTTCAAAAAATAATTTATCCAATCCAAATGCCAATCAATGTCAACCCATGGTCAACTACCCACATACCCTTCCTACCAACAATCCATAAGTCCTAGTCCACTATCCATATACCCTCATTATCAAGAGTCCCTTAGCATAATCCATGCCATTAGTCCACGAAAAGCATATATTAGTTATACCTATCCTAACCTTGAAAAGGGAAATCAACCTTCCACTAATCCCTTCCAAGTCTCTATGTCTTATCCTAGTCCTTCATCCACTAATCCCTTCCAAGCCACTCCATCTCAATCTACATATAGTCATGAAAATACATCTATTCATGGTCTCCAAAGTCACATCACATCTACTAAACTTGAGGATACATGTCAAACGGAAAGTCCAAAGCATGATTTCATGGCTTCACCTTCATGTCAAGATCAAAGTAGTCTATCCCATGACCCTATCTTTAAGTCCATCCAAGAAGTCCTTCTAGATAATCATGGCATCCAAAATACACTTATCCTTGATCAAGATTCCATTCCCAACCATATTATTCAAGACAAACCCATCTTTGATCAAGACATTATTATTGAGCAAGAAGTCAAAAATGATCCACTCCTTGACCTTTATGCCATTTGTGATCAAACACTTGAAGATGACCCTATCCAAGTACCAAACACATCCATTTCCCAAAATGAGACACTTGCCTCCTTTGGACACATGGATGATATTCCTTTAGAACAAGAGTTTCCTACTCTAGACATATTTGCAAATGATCAAGTTATAGCTGAGTTCATTGGACTCTATGACAATGACCATAAAGATGGTTTCGACATCGACTTGGAAGTACCAGTAGAATCCTATGAATTTGATATGTCACAAAATCACACCAAAGATATCCAACATTTCAATGAAGATAAGGCATCCTATCAACTAGGATCATCCACTTTTATCAAATCAGGCTTTCTTGTAGAGGAGAAGATTCCAAGTAACAGTTTCCACATGCACAGTGATGGGTTAGCATCTTGCTTTCAAAACAAAAAATACCCCATCGCAAATAGAATCTATCAGAGCATGCAGTATCAAGGAAAAGGACTAGGCATACACGAGCAAGGAATTCTAGAACCAATACAGTTTCAAGAAAATCCTAGACATCAAGGTCTTGGTTATCCTTCAGTCAGAAAATCTAATGATGTTAATGGTACCTCCTTGATATTGGGGGCAACTTTATCTAATACAAACATCAAAATGGAGGCCATGAGTAGTTCTTATAATAAGGTTGTTGCCAACACTCCTTCCATCCATACCATAAATTGTCATTCCAACATGAATAAACCTTCCATTTAGAACCAACAAAAAAAAAATTCTTACAAATTCAAAGTTCAAAATCAAATATCAAAGGCCATTAAGTCAATCAAAAATCCAAGTGGACAAATAAAGTTAAAATGGATCCCAAAGAAAAATGGATCAAGCAAAGAAAATAGTTCAAAAGTAAAATTCAATCAAAATGTGGAGCCATAGGAAAATAGGACTCCCACATATAATAAATGTCCACCTCCTTCAAAATAGTCATCATACAAGGCATATAAAATTCATGGTTCCAAACATTATCCCAATATGAAACCCAGTCTCCATCATCCATCACCCCAAGTTTGGAAAATGAAAATTCCTACATCTAAATTTCCAAACGCATCTACCATCATCCATCATAATCCTACATCTCGCCTAAAGTCTAAAAATCCTACGTCACAAATCCGTCACATCTTGGTAGAAACTCTTTATTGTAAGGACTCCCATGGCATTCTATCATGATGTGTGTATTTTGATAAGGCCAACTCTAGTGTCAACAAGGATTACAATGACATCAATCAATTGTATGCAAGTGTTATGATCTTGACAAGGAAACTACTTCATCAAAGTTATTATTGAAATATCATGGCACCGGTCTCTACATCAACACCATCAATGGATTCAACACAATTAGTGATCATCTCAACCATCAAGGCCATCCAAAAAAAAAAAAGTCACTTTGATGAAAACCTGGCAAACAAGCATCTTGGTGACACCAAAAGAAAAAAGAAAAAAAGAAAAAAAAAGTTGAGAAAAATTTCATCCAATAGTGAAAACCATTCTTATGGTGCTTTGGATATGTACCATGATGAAAACTTGGCAAACAGGTGTCATGTGTAAGAAATTATCTATGTGGAATATTACAATTGGGGGCAAGTTGTCTCTCTCCCATACCCTTCGTATGAAATTTATCATGACATTTCCATCTATCCATCTAAGCCCTACCACTCATGCCCATTTTCCCACCTACTTTGATCTTGATAAGGACTGGGGTGAAAACATAAATCGTGCTTTGGAAAAACTCTTGACATGTCTATCCTTTAGTCATACACTATCCATGAAATATCATGTCATAGCCTTCCTAGAATTTTTCCAAACGAGTTATCCTTATATGAAATACCTATCGCATGCCTTGGTTTTTCCCTTGTCAATGGTCTAAGGATCTTCCATCATACCATCTAATCCTGAAAGGTCATTCCAAATGCAACAATCCCAATCCATACAATCTTTCTATGCATCCTAGTGCATCATTCAAAAAATTCCTTGGCTTTGTTTCTAGCTTGGCTGCAAACCTTGATCCTTTAGTCATGTTATTGTCATCCTCATGTTGTTTCGGGATGTCCTTCCCACGTCAAACAACATCATCACCATCCTCATCACCTGTCAATTGGTTTTCAGCTTGACTAGGGGCAAGATCATGATTGTCCTTGGATTCTTGCGCATGCTTGCTCACTTGCTTATAGGCATAATATCCCTATACATACTACCTATCCCTATACATATCCCTTATCTTTTGTATCCATCGCTTGTATATACCATTCATAATAAGTGGTAGTCTTTCCCATAACCTGGAACAATTGACATCGAGTGCATTTTGTATCCCCCATTTTACCCTATTCATAATCAATTGGTCTTATACTCGACTGGGGGAAAACACTTGATGTGTGTCATATTGATTCTTCCATTGGCTATGTTCACGACGTAAAACCATAGAAAAATCCAAAAAACATCACAAAATGTCCTGGGGAAAACACACAAAAAATCAAAACATGTCAAAAATCCAAAAATAGAGTAAGAGTTAGTCGCATTTTTTAGTCTTTGTCATTTTTTGAACTATGTTGCCTCTGCGACTAGACGTAGGCAATGCCATCTGCTGATGTTCCCCCGAGGCATTAGGTTAGTTCGTTTAGGTTTGTCTATATAAAATCATGCTTCAATTCATATGTTTATATGACAAGCTCATTAGTCGTGTCGAACTACATTGCTTCTGTGACTGGACGTAGGCAAGGCCATCTACCAATGTGCCCCTGAGGCATTAGGTCAGTCTGTTTAGGTTTGTCTATATAAAATCATGCTTCAATTCATATGTCTATATGACAAGGTCATTGGTCGTGTCGAACTACAAGGTCTCTGCGTGTATAACGTAGGCAAGGCCATCAATAAATGAGCCCCCAAGGCAACACTAGGTTAGTCCATTAGGGTTCGTCACATTCACTTTCACACACATCTTCTATTTGTAGTCAATCTTGTCAGTCAAATTCAAGTCGAACTACGAGGTCTCTGCATGTATAACGTAGACAAGGCCATCAATCAATGAGCCCCCAAGGCCGCACTAGGTCAGTCCTTTAGGGTTTGTCGTCACACATAGTCAATTGTCCACACATCATATCAAGTCATGCATCAATCTGGTGAACAAGTCAGCAATGTCTCTAAGTCATATCAAACAAATTTCCAAGGAAACAATTAAAAAAAATCAACTAATGTCTGCTACAGGATGTGTCCTTCCTGGAGACAAACATCATCAAAACAATCAACCCCTGTCTTATTTAGGATGATTCCTTCCTTAATATTGATATCAACAAAACAATCTATGTCTTATACAGGATGAGTCCTTCCTCCATATCGACATTGTCAAACAATCAAACATAGCCTTACACAGGTTATCACATCAACGACATTTGACTCAACATCTTATACGATACATGTCTTTCTAAAACCAAGCTTTGTCATGCCTTATACAAATAGTCATAACATCGAAACTAGACTCAAATTCTTATCCAATATGTGTATCTCCTGAAATTAGGCTTTATCAATCAATCATTCTATTAATCAAAATGAGTCAAACAAACAAATCAAGTTTTGGCAAATATTTTACTAGCTTTTTAACTTTATGGCTTATTTATCTTATCATTTTTTGACCTTATGATGGGAATTATGTTACTAGCTTTCTCCAGGATGTCCCATGAAGGATTTAGAGAAGCAACAATGTATTGGAATTTTTTTTTCTTTGATTGTTGTCTGTCAACTGTCTTTTAAATTTGATTTTTGAGTCATGCTACTAGTTTCCTCAAGGATGTCCCATGAAGGATTTAGAGGAGCGATGACGTCTCATGACCCGTCTTTTACTTTGTTTGTTGTCTGTGGTTTGTCTTGACAAAAAGACTAGGGCAACTTGTGCCCTTAGTATGAGTTAACGACAATCCTTCTCTGCGACTGTCTGTCATTTGCAAGTGGATGACCTTGCACATCTTGATCTATGCCATATCATGGTGTTTTTCTCCATTTGTATTAGTCCTGCCCAATGACGATAAAGTGCAACACCTTTTGTGATACAATGAAACATCGAAGATTGCTAATACTAACATCATGGTCTTTTATTATTCATCTTTCTTTTTTCACTAACATTTCTTCTTTTCTACATCTTCACCACCATTATCTATTTTCCTCTATCCTTTTTTTTTTCTTTCATCTTCTAGTTCTCTCATCAATTTCAAGAGCACACTCATGTTCTTTGAACCCGCCTGTCCTCCCGAGGGGGCATACCTTCACCTATTTTACACTGGGGCATTACTGGGGCATATTTCTTATCAATTTTCTTTGACACAACACCGAAATGACATTGTATCAAAGAGGGGAAAATGTAGACACCAAAATTTGGTCTAAACCTGCGACTTCAATATTCTTCATAAGTCATATTCTACATGGTCATGATTAAATAATGTCAATTATTTAATTATTCTCTATAGTCTGTTATTTCTTCTATTAATTAAATAATCTTAATTATTTAATTAATTCACACTTTTATTTATTCTATCTGATTAATTAAATAAATACTTTTTATTTAATTATGTTACTAATTAACCTTATCCTTCTTGTCAAATTAAATAAATTCTTATTTAATTTACTCTATCATACTTCAACTATAATTAAATAAATTATTTATTTATTTAATTATTCATTTAAATCCCTTCATCACTTAATTAAATAAATCTTATTTATTTAATTATTCTTCAAATATCAAATCTTGAATTAAATGAATTATTTAATTCATGAATTCTATTTTAACACATTCCTCTATATTTAGATAATTGTGTGAGTTATCTAAGTATTCACTTTTACTTGACATCTATTTTAATCGGTCAGTTAACTCTAGATTAATGTTTGAATGGATTTCACAAGTAATCTATTTGTCATATCATTCAGTCATCTAGTTCTAACTCAATTGCATGTACATGCGGATTAATTAAATATTCCTATTTAATTAATTAAACCTTGTGCGTGCATTCGAACAAGAGTTGCTTTAATCCATCTTCATCTTTTTCATGCAAAGATAATTCCTTTGTTTTCAAATACCAAACTGAAAGATTAAATCATTTATTTAATCTTTAATTCTATTTCTAATTTATATCACTCATTTCATTACTAACTATTATCAGAATGCATGACTAATCAGTCAATCTCAACCGTCTGTTGATCTTTCAATCCTGGCATGTTGTTCGAATAATCAATTTTGTATAAATTGATCTAGTCTTCATCATTCCAATCTCTCTCGAAATCTTATGACTTTTTGGAGCAACTATCTTGAATCTTCGATGTTTTGCTAATAACACTATCATAGGCTATACTTGCACAAAATTTTGAAAATCTGAGGGCAATTATACGACTACAAGTGAAACAAAGGACAATGGAGATAAATCATGGAAGAATGTAGATTGGGTGAGATTGTTTCTTTATTTACGTTTTGAATTCCTTTGTACTTCGTTGATATAACTTAGATTGCATTAGCATTTAGATTGCATTCCATGTTTTCTCTAATCTGTTTCTTCTGCATTTTCTAGACATTACAGTTTGTATGAAATGGGTCTTGGCATGATGTAGATAGGGGTAGGTAACACTATAGGTCTGACCTCAATAGGTAATGTGATCATTCCTAGTGGTTGCCTATTAACATTTTCAAAGCCATGAATATGAACATCATTAAGTTGAATGAGTCTTCTATCCATGCCAATTTTTTCTAGGATGTCAATGTGACAAACATTAATTTTTGCTCCATTATCTATGAGAGTGTGCCTAACTATGGTTTCATTAATGATCATTGTTGTCAATCAAGATTGCACCCTATCCAAGTTAAACTTAATTATCTTGTTGAAACATGGAAACACTCTCAGGTTGTGGGTGACCTATGGTGAGAGTGAATCTCCAGAGCAGGTTCGTTCCCCTAGCAGATCACCTAATCTAAATGACTTTTTCTGAGAAAAGGGTTAGAAGAAAAAATTGAAATGAAAATCCTAAGTTTAATGGGTGATACACTAGAATCACAAACTGATTTTGGTGATACACTAGAATCACAAACTGATTTTGATAACTTTACTCACAAACAGTTTTCAAAATAGTAACTTTCACAATTTCAAATGAGACAATTCAACACATGAATGATTTCCATGAAGGTTTGAGACTAAACACAATGTGCAACATGTACTACAATTAAAATTTTGTACCACAATTGCAACAATAATACATAAAAAGGATTTTTGAAATCAAAATCACAATGATAAAATCAAATTATTATTGCAAAATGAGACAAAATTCTGAAATAGGAATGCTCTATTGCTTTATTAAACTAAAAGAGTTTGCAAAAATATCAAGAAATGAGTACAAAATGCTTACAAAACTCTGCAAATGATCAAGAGAGGAAGAAGCAATAATATGAACTAATAAAAGCATAAGTTTATGTCCAATATATGCCTACAAAGTGTCTCCAATAGTGAGAATAGAAAAATTAGAGTGAATTGCCTCTCCAAGTAACCTCAAAGCCATTTTCAAGCTCCACATAAAAGCCTCAATCAGTAACCAAAACTAATCCAAACTGGGTGAAAAAGATGGTAAGATTCTCTCCAAAGCAGTTTGACCCAAAAAGACCCAAAAAACAAGCTTGAATTGTTTGAAGACTGAAATAGAATCTTCAATTTGTCTAATTTTTTCCCACTTCGCCCAAAATAATTAAACTCAAAAGGGAAACTATATCCACACTTGCTTTGATTTAACTGTGTTTAAATAACAATTATTAAATCAATTTATAGAATATTGCTTTTGATAATGTTTTACATTTTTTTCAGTTTCCATAACACAAAATAGAAGGTTCAAATCTAAATTTTGCAACAATATAAGGTAAACATGATTTTGATAATTTTCAAAAACCAAGGCACTAAGGCTCACATGGTGTTGATTTTCTCTAACAATCTAAAAAATAGCCTAAGGCACAAATCATATGATGTTTAATAAAAAACATAAGGAGACCCTAGGGTGTTTAAGACTTAGGCATTTGATTTTCTATTAAAATCATGAGTCTCAAAGGCATCAACTATATGATTTTCTCAAAAAATCGCAAAAGAGATAAAGGCATAAGACAGCCTAGGTATATGAAATATATGCAAGGAAAAGGTATTTGTTGAGGCATTTTAATATTTAAATCAATGTGATAAAATCATAAAGGAAAATTTGGGAAACATGATGAACCCTAGAACAAAACTCATTCGAACTCCACCCTTTTCGCATCATTTCACTTTGACATTTTTGAAGAAACAAGGCTCTATTGAGCATCACCACCATAAGACCTAGGGTTTGAATGTTTAGCTTCTTCTTTGCTTTCATGGAGGAATTTCTCATGGATTTCGATAGGAGAACGCAAGGTAAATCCTTTTTATTGCAAATTTGATTGATAGCCACCATTTTGAATGCATTTTTTGGATTTTTAAGTCATAGCCACACCATGTTTTTTATGTATTTCTCTTTCATCTTTTATCTTGATACCTCCTCACTGTTTTGAGGCTGCCATTGGAGAGTTCTTGATTGAAATTTTTGGAGGCATTTATGGAAAAACCCACAGGCTCAAATGTATTTTTTGCAGCAAACATGAGGTGAGCTTCCATCATTTGAATCTTTGTATTTCCCTTCATCTTTCTACACGGAATATGCTCAATTTGAGCTTATTAAGGGAAAAACAATGAATGTTTTCATTTTATATGCTTCTTGTGAAAGAAATAAAGGGATTTTTTGTGTATTCTCTCCATGGAGGTTGTGGCCATCACTTGCACTTCTCTTGTTTCTAAGTTTTTTCTTATTTCATAAGCTCAAATATCTCACCCTCTTCTGCATTTGTGGCTTCTTATGCAAACCCCCATGTGGGTTTGGTTATTTGTGAAGAAAGATAATCTCTCAGGCCACAACCATACCATCTTGCTTACTCTCAAAAATTCAAAAACAATGAAAGGTAAACCTTATTTCCTATGTACATCTTTCCCTCCACCCTTAAAGAAGTCTATGCATCTCCATTTTTTGCAAATCTTGCTTCATTTGAATAGAAAGAGAAAACCCTCTTTCATTTCTTGTATACATGCAAGCATATCTTCATAGAAACCCTTATGGGTTTGTCCCTTTATTTGCAAAAAAGAAACAAAATCACCCAGGCCGCGGCTATAAGAGTCACACTTACCTTGTATTCTAAAAAAAAAAAATCTTTTGCTTGAAAGCATGGCTCGACACATTGCATCACTCTTCTAGAGCCTTACACGGATGCCACTATATTTGCATTCTCATTCTATAAAGAAGCAAGTTGAGGCCCTCCTCTATCTTTTCAGGTGTCAATGATTTGTGGGTTTACATTTCTGAGTAGAAGAAACTCCCCAAACAACACTTGCCTTGGCCTCTATAGGCATTTCCAGGTGCTTCCATTTTGAGGGTTTTGACTCATTTGATGAGGAGACATTTTGATCTATAGGCACTGTGTGGAAGCAACTAGTTGATGAAACACCCTTTACCTATTTTTTTGTATACAATACTGCTAAAGCTAGCTTATTTTCAATACTTCAAATCGATATTCTCCAAAACACTTTTACATGGGAAAAGCTCACTTTCCTGTAGATTACTTTATTGCCTTTTAATGATTGATTCAAGAATCCTCTTTGTACTTTTTGTGCATTCTACACTATTTTTGAGAGCAGCTACAACTTGTTATGAATATGCTTTTTTGTCATGAAATGACACTTCCCAAACAATGTATAATACCTATTGATGGGTGGTTTGTGCACTTCTCAACACAGGCAGTGCATAGGTGCACTACCTCTCTTGAAAGGTAGAAATTCACAAGCAAGTTACCAATTGCTGCCCCAAGGTCTCTCGAGTGTCAGGTCATGACATGCATTGAATTACTCAGTAGTTTGATGTGATTTTCTGGAATCACAAGGAGGACTTACGGAGTTAGGCTGGAAGGAAGTGGGATCACAAAATGGAGTTCCTCGAAGTGGAAGTTAACGTGCAATTTGTTGCAGGTTCAAACAATAGTCTTGAACTCTTATGTTAGTTTAGGATTTGGCTTTACAATGTGCAATGAACCTTACCATAGGTTACTTATTAAAAAAAAATGAAAAAAGGCCGGGGAGCAAAGATGTTCTTGGATCTGAAATTCAACAATGAATAGTGATCATGGAGGGTTCTATTGTGGATAGTCTTCCCAAAACAAAATTTCACTTAACTAGATTTACTCGCTGTATCATCATGAAACTTGTGCAAGCTTCTAAGGACTACAAATATTCAACCATTCATTCACCATAAACATGCATGAATAAACAATAGAAGTTTGGAGCAGCTTTTAGTTTATGCCTAGACTAACTTTATATAGCTATCTACCATCAGCAAATAGCCAAAAGTATGGACAAGAAAGGCATCAACACAACAGAAATCTACACAACCATTGAATAGCATCAACTAATCTATTAAATAAAACTAAAACCATCTAAAACAACAAAGTAGATCTATCTAAATCAGCTAACTACGGGAGATGAACCATGTAACATGCAAAGAAACACAAGAATCCACCAAAGTCAATGAATTTCTATTAAAATTTATATAGCATGTCTTTACAACAACTCAACTCTCTCTTGAAAATGAGAGGAGACCCCCTATTTATAGTTTCCAAAAAGTAGAATGAGTGGCCAAGATTGATTTGCATTGTGTGGCCAAGATTCACTTCAAACTAGGGTTTCACCTACCCCCAAATATATTACAATTTAAAATACATTTCCTATCCTTTTCCCTATTTTGTCTTCTTGTGGCAGCATTGTAGCACTTTTTTCTTTTTGTTGATTGCCTTTGCTATAACTATTCTGTGAGGAACTCTTCATCAATAATGGGGTTTCCTTCTTGTTTCATCAATGCGGCATACTCCATGAACTTCAAGATAAGTGTCTAGAGCTTATCAATTTCCATTATATTAGACTAAAGCACCTGATAATTCCACTGCTAGGATCGACCTGTGAGTGTATTCCAATATTCATCACACTTAGCAATGTTGTCCCTAACTTGTTCAGATTGGACAAAGGCTCGAGTAGAAAAACTCATAAAGTTTGTGGTAAGCTCACCTGACATTTTTTCTTCCATATTTTTATGGAAATGAGGCTTTATCTTCTCTAGATCAATCTCGATGGTGAGCATATCATAATCTATCATCAATTTGAAGTACCGACCACAATCTACTTGGATGTCTTTGTCCCACTCGATGTCAAGATCTACCTTATAGAGTACTTGCTCCAATATCTCCTTTCTGTGGTTAAGGTCCAACTTCCACATATCCATCATCCAATGATCGTCCTCTTTCAGTGCAAGCTCCTTTTCCCATGTCTTCTGGGGCAGCTTGAGGATGGCCTCAATTTTAGGGTAAGTGGACCCATATATCCTTGGGAAGTCAGTGCAGAACTTCTTCATGCCCTCAAGGTGTTTTTGTACCTCCAAAAACTTATTTTTTGTCCTGACAGTATGACTAATGCTCATATTTCCAGCATATAAGACTTTTCAGAACCAATCCTTCGTAGTCTTCATCCAATTCTTTCTTTTCTCTAGTTTATTGATATGGTCCTGGAATAGTAGTTGTGGCAACATCGAGAACATAGTGGGAAGCTCCTTCATGGATGACCATTGTTGAATATAGGTTATCAAATCAGCCACCTACGCTTTGAGCTCTTCCTTTGAAATCTTATCTTGGTGCATCTTGTGCACGATTGTGGCAATGGACTCCCAGAGATGGTCTATTTTCTACTCTTTAGTGGTTTTCCCCAAGTTGATGGTGGAGATCTCATAACTTATTCCTTCTTCATTCACAACTGGCGTGGCAACCTGCACAGTCCTTGACCCAAAAGCGTCCATGGTTAGTTTGGATCTAACTTTAGGCTTCTTTTCCTTCTTTGTGCCTATCTAAGCTCAGGATAAGATAGGCTCCACCCTTTCCCTTGGATCCCTTAAAGTAGGGGTCTTCTTTTCTAATTGTTTTTCCAACCACTTGGGTGTTTGAGATTCCCCTTTTGGTGATTCATTACCTTCTTCTTCTCCAATCTCAATTTTATTGTCCCTTGGAGCTTCTTGCTTCATCCTTGTGTTCTCTTCCTCTTCATCAGAGTCTCAAATGAATAATGTTTCTTTATTTGGGGACTTGATAGCTGCATGCTCCTTGGGGTTGTCTTCTCCTTCAACAATTCCCTCTTCTCTTTCCTTATCTTTCCCATGTTTTTCAGGCTGCTCTATCTCTGGGCTCTTGTGCATTTTAGCCTCTTCAAGTTTTTCCTCTTCTTTCTTCTCTTCTTCCTTATGTTGGGGAGGTATTGAGTGAAAGAAAGAAGTTGAGTACGAAGAGGGGGAAATTTTGGGCTAAAAAGTTTCAAAACAAATGTCTGGCGTTATGGAAGCGATGCGCGTGAATTGAATTTTCGAGCTGAAATCCGAACACACTCTGGCTCAACCACCATGGGTATCACGAACTAGAAGCGTTAATGCAGCGTTTTGAAGCGATATACACATTTTTGAAAGTATTTGTTTTAAAATAAATTGTTGTGTTTCATTTTTCACTCATTGTTTCCAAGCCATGAGAAAGAAGAGGTTCACGATGCGTAAACAGGCTAGATGCTTGGTGAAAATTTTGGCCCTTCACTTCCTCTCGTCCAACACACGGAGCCACCGATTGACCTCCAGGTTGTTTGAATTCTGCCTTTTTTTGCTTTGTATCTTGTTTTTTTTCTTTGTAATTAATATTTAGTTTTTGTTTCTTTAGTGTGTTTTAGTTCAATTTTTTATAGTTTTTAATTGCATTTAAAAAATCAAAAACGTAAATGAAACAAATAACGTTAAATTGTAAATTGAAAACCATAAAAAATAAACCTAAATTGGACACATTTAACTTAGAAATCAAAACCCTAGGTTACAAAATTTACATAGGTCCCTAAAAACTAATTTACATAGGTTAATCCTTGGTCCTAAACCCTAAAACGTAAACCTAAAACCCCATTTACCCTAAAATGTAAACCTAAAATAGGCTATTTACCCTAAAATGTAAGTTATTTAAAACCCTAAATTAGGGATCACAATTTATAGTCCATAGGTTCTACCTGTACACTTTGGTATGTCATTGGTGATCCATGCAACTACCAATGAAATTCATAAAATTGACTAATAAAGGAGGTACAAATAATCGATGCATAGATATATATATTTTAACCAACAAATTATTGATTTAATTATAATATATATTCACATAATATAAATTTGATAGCTAATTTTATCTCAGAAAACTTCATGATTGTATAATTTAACTTGAGAAAGTGTACTAGTGGAGTAAAATAATGTACCTCATGCGAAACTATGTGCTTGATTTAATAAATGTATATATCATGATGCTAGTTGATATGAACATGTAATCACTCTATATCAATGTTATATTAAAGCTTATATAGTGTATGATGTATTCTCTTAAAAAAACATAGAAATGCAAGTCATACTTGTTAATCTAGACTATGTGCAATATGGATAGATCTAGACACATAAATGTTATTAAATCAAATAAATATTAAAATGTGAAGCACTAATGATTTCTACCCAAATCTTATTTGGATGAGATCCTTTGTGAATTAAATGTAAGGATGCATTATGATCATATTCAAACCTTAATTTATAGGATATTATTCATAAGATCTATAGGTTGTGTGTAATCTAATTCCTATTTTAACTCTCATGTGTAGTGGCATTGTTCTAGATTAGGAAAACTAAATGTTGTACACTTTCTCTAAACTAGTGTATCAATGATAACTTGTAGCATGAACATTTCAATGGAAAATTCAAATTACTTTTTTGAGAAACTTGATATATGATGATTTGTAAATGCAAGTGAATTCTATAACCAAAGGTTTATTTTCTAAGTTTATTTAAATTTATTGAATTGATCAATTGATTCCTCACTTAGTGGTAGTTAGGTTCTTTTTCGAAAACCCATGTGTCTAGAATTTATATAAATATGAAGGAAGAGTCTATGCCATAGAAAAGTTTCAAAAAATATATGATTACAAATTTTTTTTGGTCTAAATCACTTTAGATCCCCTCTTCCTTTTTAAATCATCCAAGAGTGTGTAGAGGTCCAAATAGGTGAACAAAATCCATCGTAACTTAACAACTTAGTTATATAATTGAAATCTAAAATTCCTAATTGTTGCAAAATCCATCATAACTCAACAACTTAGTTATAATTGAAATCTAATTTATTCCTAATTGTTGATATATTGAAGCTATTCCTAGAATGTCACATGTATTTTATTCAAAGCACTAAGTTTAGGTGGTAGGGTTTCTCATTTACTTGTAAAAATTTATTAAAAAAACATAGAAATGCAAGTCATACTTGTTGATCTAGACTATGTGCAATATGGATAGAGCTAGACAAGTTGTATAAATGTTATTAAATCAAATAAAAATTAAAATGTGAAGCATGAATGATTTCTACCCAAATCTTATTTGGATTCAAGATCCTTTGTGAATTAAATGTAAGGATGCATTATGATCATATTCAAACATTAATTTATAGGATATTATTCATAAGATCTATAGGTTGTGTGTTTAATCTAATTCCTATTTTAACTCTCATGTGTAGTGGCATTGTTCTAGATTAGGAAAACTAAATGTTGTACTTTCTCTAAACTAGTGTATCAAAGATAACTTGTAGCATGAACATTTCAATGGAAAATTCAAATTACTTTTTTGACAAACTTGATAGATGATGATTCATAAATGCAAGTGAATTCTATAACCAAAGGTTTATTTTCTAAGTTTATTTAAATTTATTGTTCATTGATCAATTGATTCCTCACTTAGTGGCAGTTAGGTTCTTTTTTGAAAACCCATGTGTCTAGAATTTATATAAATATGAAGGAAGAGTTTATGCCATAGAAAAGTTTCAAAAAATATATGATTACAAAAAAATTTGGGTCTAAATCACTTTAGATCCCCTCTCCCTTTTTAAATCATCCAAGAGTGCGTAGAGGTCCAAATAGGCTCAAAATCCATCATAACTCAACAACTTAGTTATATATAATTGAAATCTAAAATTCCTAATTGTTGCAAAATCCATCGTAACTCAACAACTTAGTTATAATTGAAATCTAAACCCTAAACCCTAAAAGTATTCATTTTGTTGTAGGACCTTAAAATGAAATTTGGTTTCCTTAGGCAACTCCACAAAATTTTATTCCCTTAAGCCATGGAACATTTTGTCCTAGGTCCTTACTAGACATAGATCCCCTTAAGCCATCCTATCACCCTAAATCATAAATTTATGTCTTAAGGGGTCCTAATAATGACATTTCTTAAAGGGATCAAAGAAGTTCTCAAAATTTGGTGAATAGAGTTGAAGCTCATCTTTGTTTTTTTTGTACATTGCAATTAGGTCACTAGCATATATCTATGTGTCCCTTTAAATGTATTCTATTAAATTTTCATTCTTATCTTTGGTATTCTTTGAAAAAAATGAATGAGAATATAAATTTTAATGTTAGTGTTAAACTTATAATTTATTCTTAACTACTTTGTCCCACTATAGAGAACTTGTGTCTCTTATCATGAAATTTGAAAATTTAGATAAATCAATTTATGTCATTGGATTTAATTAAATTATATGTCATACTTGACTAATACATCTATTCATTTTGTTGTAGGACCTTAAAATGAAATTTGGTTGCCTTAGGCAACTCCACCAAATTTTATTCCTTTAAGCCATGGACCATTTTTTCCTAGGACCTTACTACACATAGATCCCCTTAAAAGCCATCCTATCGCCCTAAATCATAAATCGATGTCTTAAGGGGGAATTTGACATTTCTTAAGGGGATCAAATAAGTTCTCAAAATTTGGTGAATAGAGCTTGACTCATCTTTTTTATATATTTTGTACATTGCAATTAGGTCACTAGCATATATATATCTATGTGTCCCTTTCAATGTCTTCTATTAATTTTTCATTCTTATCTTTATTATTATTTGAAAATAATGAATGAGATTAAATAAATTTTAATAAAACCCCATAATTTCATTTGTACCCTTCATATTAACAACCCCACATTGGAATCAATTTAATGTGTGTACATGTTATATGATTTTTTAATGTTATGGATTTTTTAATGTTATAAATCGAATGGTCTTCAAATTAAATATATTTTGAATTTGTGCATGTTCAAAGTGATTTTTAAATAACTTTCAAATTGTGTGCATTATTTAATTAGTTTTTTGATATATATTTTTTAATTGTTTAACATGCAGTTGCCATATCATTGCTCAGATGGATCCACTATTTAATTTAGAGGATTTCATGCCTAATCAAGAAATCCCTATAGATCCCGACATACATCCTAGTCCACCACATGAAAAAAACCCTAGCACACCTCCACATTCTCCACCGCCTAACCCCCCACCCCCTCCTCTAGTTGACCAGGATCAACTAAGAGAGAATATTCGAGCAAACCTGATTGTCATTCAAGGAAACATAGATCTCATAAAAAATGAGACTAGAGTCCCTCCACATCT
>VDFB02385070.1:0-21795 GCA_007258455.2 Sequoia sempervirens | reverse complement strand
TTTTTAATATTTGTGGGTGTTATCATATTATTTATTACAATTATTGTTATTTTTCTAGGGATTATATGGTATTTTAATCTACTAGACATTTGTTAGGACTCTTATTATTTTAACTTTTTCTATTTTAAGCATTGTAATAATCATGGTTTAGTTATTTAGTTAGTATTATATAATATGGATTTATCCAACATTTCTTGTACCTCATAAGTTACTCTTGTAAAGGCTTTGTATTGTACCTCATAAGTTACTCTTGTAAAGAATTTGTATGTTGATGTTACATAATAAGGAGAATATTGTCTTAGAATCATATTTTATATTGGAGCTCTTCTCTTAAAGAGATTACCCCTCAAAAATGCCTATGATACTTGATCTTTGTTATCAATATGAGTATATTTTTTAGCACTATGTTATTATTCAAGCGTTTTATTCTTTTATTGCTAATATTTTATAGGGGATATCCTAACAAGTGGTATTAGAGATCTTTCTAGGAATATTTTCTATAGCAACAACAAAAGTTTAGTGGCTTGCTATAACTACCTATCATATGTTGGCATTTCATCCTTATGGGATGTCACTAATCAAAATATGGTAAATGTAGTGGGGTATTAACTATTCTTACCTAATTTTTTTATATAATAGATTTCTAGGCTAGAAACCCTTGGCCAAAGGTTTTCAAATATCATTATAATGGCTATATTTTTGGCTAAGCACACTAAGTCAACATTGAAGTGAGATGGGATTTGAGCCACCAATATTGAGACCTCAAACAACATATATGTATAGGCTTGAGCTTCTACATACCTTCAACTATATTAGAGGACCCTCTAGGTTTAAGAGAAGTCTCTCCATAGGAATTTATTAGGTGTTTGCAATCTATATAAACTAGTTATTAGTTAGTACCAATAATTTACTCTCTTCACACCTCGAAGATGAGGTAGTGTGGCTATAAGGTGGGATTCTCCATAGTTAGAGATCTAAAAAATTAGGTTAGCTGACTATTTATGAATAGCATAAGTATATTAAAGAACCTATAGAGTAGACACAATGAAGCCTAGCAACTTCCCTTTGAGACCTTAGTGAACAAATTTGGGCATATTAAGTAAAAAGTAGTTTATCCAAGTAGTGTTCCACTAATCCATACAAACATGAGTTGATTAGCCTAGATTGGACATGTTTATCCAATAATATAATGGGTCAATGGATTATTATATTTAGAATGTAAGAATTATGCTAGTTGTATATCAGGTTTTAACTCTTATGAGGTTTGATAGTTAGAAACTTTTAGGACCAATTTCTCTCAACTAGGAAGAATTTGATGGTTCTACCTAGAAAATATACCCTTAGGTATATTTTAGAAAAAATAATCTTGTCAAGTAATTTTTCCCTATCCAATTAACTATCATATTATGCTTATCTCATTAATTTTATTTTTGTATATTTAACTATAGTACACCTTTCACTAAACTTGAGTATCCACTATGGTTGGTGGTCACAAATCTTAAGACTAGTTATATCCTTCCATGGCAACATTTGAAAAAAATTTAGACAAATGAAATCTACTCTACAAAAGTAATTATCCAACATAAAAGTGCTTGGTTGTAAGGCCCAACCATTTTGTGACCCTAATTACACTTCACATTCTTAACACCTTTGACAATTTTAGTTGTTGTAGGACTACATGTAATATTTTTAATTTAGACATATACTTGACATTAATTATCTTGCAATACAAGATTATAATATGTGTTTATTTAACTTGGTAGATAATGTTAATTAGTTTTCTTTATGATTATTAAGTTATATTTGGATAAATACCTTTAACCTTTATTAGAGGAGTTAATTTGGACATGGTGCATGAGGTAAAGATTTATGTTATTATTATTGTCTTACAATAAATGTGGATGATTTTTGTGGTTATCTCCCTTGGAGTGTATTTTTAATTGATTACACGACCATGACATAATTAATGTTTGGGATGACTATGATGATCAAGTTAGTGATGTTATGACTTTTCATATGGTTCCTTATAATGATTTATCATATTTATAAAATATTATTGGTTGTTAAAGTTCTCTATAAGTGGATATGCACTTATTCAATTCTTCTTGTGATGATTAAATGGTATCATAATTTATTCACATTCACTTGATTTGATTTAAATTGTCTAGATGTTTTGAGATGTGGTTACTAACCCTAATTCCTACATTAGTACTTTAATGGGAATTTAAATATAAAATTAATTTACGTATGATTTAAATGGGTGATAAATGTTATAGATACATTGATTTGAATGTTAGAATAAATTTTGATGTGATATGCTTAAAATATTAAAATTATGATTCAAAAGTGAATAGTTTTTTACAAGAAACTAAAGAGAATTGTTATTGATCAACACATAGGTGTATATGATGGAATTTAAGACTATTGATTCATTATTTTTAAATTATGATGATGATGAATTTTAATTCTACTATTCAAAATAGATCTTGATTATTATGTGTTAATAGTGTAACTTTAGTCATGTTATTTTGGTTATAGATTTTCAATATATTTGATGTGTGCAACAAGTGTTCAGGTATATATAGATTGGTTGAAGGGGGAATGATATCAACCAAGAATCCTAATTACCATACCTATTTCAACTCATGGATTAATGGGAACTTGATCATTTCTGCCTAGTTATACCAATAATCTTAAAGTTTATGAGTGAATTAGGATCCTCTTGTGATAAACCTTGTATAACCCCCGAGTGGTTATACTTCATTTGAAGGATTTTTATTACATGTATTTCATATGTCTTGATATTTTTAATGCTATAAATGTAATTTTGAGTACAAACTCATTTCATACTTAGTTCCATTTTTTAAAAAGTAAAACGTGAATTTTAAGTATTTCATGCAAACAATAGCCCACTTGAGCAAGTACCTCTAGATAAGTTACCTTTTTTATATTTTTTCTAGAGTATTGGATGAGTTTAGTACTCACCCAAACCTATTAGGAAGAGCATTGCATTACAATGCATTGAAGGGGTTGAGTGTGGGTGTTCCAAGTCAACCCTCTTTTCCCCAAACATTTTTATAAGTGGAATTTGTAGAGTCTACTCCACTTTACCATACCTTCTTGTAATTTCCCTTTTTAAATAAATTCATGTTTCTAGTCACTAAATCTATTTCCTATTTTTGGTGGGCTAATACTAATAGGGATAGCCTCGTATACCTCAAACATTCTAAGTATGAATATTTTCGTGTTTAAAATTCTAAGTGTATGCAAGTTGTTAGAATTTTAGAGTTTTCCCTCCTAGTGTTCCTTTCCCTAAAATCCTAACCTTTTTGTCTTGGGTTCCTCTCTTAATTGGAGTTTCAATATTTTTCTTACCTAAGTATCATTTCCCTATCATCCCCAAGCACTAAAATAGTGTTCTCCACTCCTACTCTTATCCTTGTTAGTATTTTAGACCTTCCCTTACTCAAGTACCATTTTTATGATCCCCCTAATCTTTGGCACACTAACTCCCCAACCTCTTGCATTAACTATCGTATCAAAGTAAAAGTTTCAACCTTCCCCATCCCTAAGTACATATTATGGAGTATCCCAACTCCTAAACTCCAATATTCCTACCTTTTTCTCTCTTTCCATCCCACCTACCTCCTCATACAACATAAAGCGTCATTAATGTCCAATTTGAAGTAGCAATCACTTAGAAGGAATTTTTCCTACCCAAAAATAATCTTTATATAGTATGGGAACAATCTTACATGTACTTCCAATAGTGGCGTGACAATGGTGGTTTCTTTAAAACAGTGGTCATAATCATAGTGACCCTTGTCCTCATGTAGATATGAACCATTAATTTGGGTGGGATCTCATATCTACCATCACTTTCAAGGATATTGAAAGGTGTGCATGATTAATTTTCTACACTAAAAACCCTTGTAAAATATTGCTCTAGGAACTTGTGTTTAAGCTATCATATTTGAGGATGAAATCCCTAGATTTGTAGGATAGAAAAATATAGAAACCCTTAGGTTTCACAAGTTGGAGGATGAAACCCCTTTATCTCTAAAATATTATCTCACCTAAATTTCATGAGTGATTTTCGTGGTTGTGGATGTCAGGTAGATTGATTTTATAGAAACTACTGTTGTTGTGGATCTAGCCATAGTAGTTTGTGTTTTTGTTTTTGTTTTTGTACCTTATTGTTATACAATCCTCACTCGTTAAATATAAATTTAAAGAATTATATTTTAGGCTAGGTTTGTTTCTGTAGTAGCATATTAGATTGTATTTTAGACATATTTAATACAATTAAAAGCTTTGGAATTGATCTACAATCCAATAAAATTATGGCAGAGCGAAGGAGAGACCAAGGGTCGAGACGAACTCAAGAGTTTTGTGGAAGAGACCCAAGTAGGTGGCCCTTCAACCAGTGCAATGGGGGAAGGATACAGAACCCACAATGGCGAGCACCACAACAAGCATGGAAGGCTCTGGCAAAAAATGGATAGAGCTCCAGTCGTTTGGAAAGAGATAACCCAATGTCCTTGGACCAAGATGCGAGAAACAGATGGGGATACGGCAGTATGCGGCTAACTGGTCTGGTAGACATGAAGAATTTGGAGAAGAAGTTCTGGAGGGAAAAACAACAAGCGAATCTTCAGTCAGCGGAATAGGTAAACCCTAACTATGAGCATACTACAGTAGTTTCCCTAATGATTAATGGAAAGGCTTGGAGTGACTCAGTGAGCTATTTTAAGGAAAGAGCATTTTTTATGAAGTGGAGTGGGCCTTGGTTGGATTTTAAACAGGTTAGAAACTGGTGTGATGAACATTGGGGAAAAACAACGGTGCTAAAAACCCTTCCCAATGGATTCTATCTAGTTATATGTCTGCATGCCAAGGATAAGGAATGGATTTTCAACAGTGGGCCAATCCTAATGGGGGGAAAAGGTTTCTTTTTAAAAGATTAGACCCTGAAGTTTAAACCTAAGAAGGAAGCCATTTTGGAGATGCCGATTTGGATTACACTTTACAATCTTCCACATGAGTACTACGATCAGGAAACCCTGAGGTTAATAGACAACAAATTGGGTACTTTTTTAAAAGTGGATGAGGCAGTTACGAACAAAGACTACAACATGTATGCAAGAATATGCATTCTTTGGCAGGTGGCTCACCCCCTTCCTAGGATGGTTGAGTTAAAAACTGGAGAGGGCACCTAGAAGCAAGAGATTGAGGTTGAAGAAATGGTCAAAATGTGGTCTATTTGTAAAGGACTAGGGCACCCGATAGGAGAATGTAAACATTTGGAAAAAGGGAAAGGATTAAGTTTAAATGATTTAAATGATCTTTTGATTTTGAAGGAAAACCTCTTTCAAGAAGAAAATACAGAGTTCTTGGAAGTCATGCTGAGTCGCTAGGAGCTTTCTGTTGAATCTCAATGGAGTTTAAAAAAACCAAATGTATTCTTGAATATGTGGGCGGATGGAAAAGATTGTGAGGGTAATAGTTTAATGGATTGGAGTATGGATGGGATGGGAAGGAGTCTCAAGGGCTCCCACTTGGACTTGGCACCTATTTGGGGTGCCAGCGAGGCTCTAGAAAGCGAGTTTGTAGAAACAAGGACCGGATTGGTTGTTCAGGATAGTGTTATGATGGGTTCTCCCCTGGAGGAAAATCCTAGAAGTTCAGGAAAGGAGGCTACAAGTATTGATCAAAGTAAAAGGGCTGAAAAAAGGGTTGATTCTGCAAGAAAACAATCTGGGAAAATGATCTCTCGAGAACAGGGACTAGAAGTCGATGAGTTACAAAAGACTCCAAAAGAGCTCAGAAGGAGCATTGAAAACTCTAAATGGGATCTTCAAGGAGAAAGCCCAGAAGCTGAACTAGAAATTAGACAGACTCAAAACACAGTTTGATTGGAAGAAAAATCTTTTCAAGCGGAGGATAACTATGAAACGACAGAACCACCCATTTTTAAAGATATCCAAATCTCCCCAATCCGTAATCTGGAGAGCTCTTTTAAAGAAGCTGGAGAGGAGGGGAGTTGTATGAAGTTCTAGATTCTGAATCCCCAAATGAAGAGGAAGGGGATGGTGGAGACGAATTAGGCCTAAGATATGAATTGGGCATTGTTGAGAAGAGAACCCTGGCTCAAACTCTTGCAAAGTAAATGAGAGTGAAGGTAGGGGAGAATTAAAAATGAGGTCCAAAATCTATGAGGGAAAAACTAGAAATTGCAGGGAGTGCTTTGGGTCAAAAAAAGTTGAGATCGGGAAAAGGCTACGCCTTTTCTCGGGAGCCATGAAGGTCCTATTGTGGAATGACAGGGGCTGCAATGCCCCTAACAAGATGCGTTTGATCAAAAGGTGTTTTGATCAAATGAAACCGGATATAGTTCTTTTGCAAGAATTAAAACTTAGTGGGGATGATACAATCTCTTTCAAGAGATGTTTCGATTCTTGGAAATGCTATGTAGTTGATGCAGAGGGAGCTTCTGGGGGTATTGGTTTTCTTTCAAGAGAGGCAGTGGTGGAGGCTCAGGAAGTCAGATCAGGTAAATCTTGGCAATGGATCAGTTTTTTCTCAAAGCAATTGGTTGCAAACTTAAACATCATAAATGTTTATGGGCCTAACAACTGTATGGAGATGAAATATGTTTGGTGTGAAATCTCAAAGATTGTTCAAAACAATAGTGATATTTTGTTCCTTATGGGCGGTGATTTTAATGCAATCTTGCGTCCGTCTAAAATAAATGGTGGGGTTGGTTGGGTAAATAAAAAATAGAGAGATTTTAGTAATTTTGTCACAAACAATGGTCTTTTTGATATTCAGTTCAAGTTAGGCAACTTTACTTGGACAAATCGAAGAAGTGGTTTCTTGAATATAGCAGAAAAATTAGACAGGTTTTTTTTAGCTAGCAATTGGGACAACTTCCATTGGATTGTTCAAGTCGAAATTCTTCCTATTACAGGTTTGGATCACTATCCCATTTATGTCAGAACTCAAGAAGATGCAGTTCCAAATAGATGTCCTTTTAAATTTGAAAAGATGTGGCTTAGGGCGGATGGTTTTTTGGATTTAGTTGTTGGATGATGGTCTAAAGCTCCATCAAGGGAGGGAAACAAGGCTTTCATTTTCTCCAAAAAACTTCAATATGTAAAGGAGCAATTAAAGCAATGGAATTGAGAGGTTTTCAAAAATATTTTCTCAAAGAAGCTTAATTTAGAATAGGAGTTGGGGGTGCTACACTCGAAAGTAATTGAAGGGGGTATGGTGGAAGAGAATTTTAGAAAAGAAAAAGAACAAGCAATATGCAAAGATACTAGCCAGAGAATAAACTTTTTGGAGGTAGAAATCAAGAGAGATGTGGCTTAAGGAGGGTGATTGAAACACAAAATTCTTTCACAATTCGACAAAGGTAAGGAGATCAACTAATAAAATCCTATCAATCCAAGATATGCATGGTAATACCTTAATGGAACAAGAAGATATTTTCCAAGAAGTTGTGCGCTTCTTTTCGGAAGCTTTTAGAGCTTCTTAGAATGTTCCTCATCAGGCAAAAGCTCTTTTAGATGTTATTCCTCGGTATGTCTCAAATTTGCAGAATGTAGCTTTGATAAAGGTCGTGACCTTGGAGGAAGTAAAATCAGCCCTTTTTAGTCTAGGAAGCGATAAAGCGTCGGGCCCAGATGACTTCCCAGCTTTATTTTATCAGAAATGTTGGGGTTTCTTAGCAAATGATATATGGGAAGTGGTTGAGGAATCTAGAAGTGGGGGTTGTTTTAAAAGATTTAAACAATACTTTTATAGCTCTCGTACCTAAGAAAGAAGAATCTGTGTCTTTCAGTGACTTCAGGCCCATTTCTTTATGTAATACGATATATAAAGTGATTTCAAAGGTAATGGCTAATAGGTTGAAGGTTGTTCTAGATACTATTATTTCCCCATAAGAGAGTGGCTTCTCACCAAATAGGTCAATTTATGAAGGAATCTTTGTTGCTCATGAAGTGATACATTCTATGAGGCTAAAACATTTAGAAAAAATGTTGATAAAGTTAGACATCAGGAAAGCTTATGATGAAATGAACAAGGAATTTCTATTAAAAGTTCTTTTGAAGTTTGGTTTTTGCGAGGAATGGATAAGATGAGTTGAAACTTGTATCAAGACTCCTTGTTTCTTAGTTTTGGTGAATGGAAGTCCACAGGGATTCTTTGAATCTGAAAAAGGTTTCAGACAAGGCGACCCAATTTCACCTTTCTTGTTCATCATAATGGTCGAGGCTTTGGGTAGACTAATAGCTAAGAAGAGGAGTGATGGGATTTGTAAAGGTGTTCAAGTGGTGGAGGGTTTTGAATCAATTTCTCATTTAGAATTTTCAAATGATACTTTGTTGATGGGGGAAGCCTCTTTCAGAGAAGCCAGGGTGATTAAAGGTGTTTTGGATAAATATAGTGCAGCCTTTGGTCAATTTATAAACTGGAGAAAATCATAAATCTATTTCTTCAACATAAAAGGGAAAAATCAAAGGGAGATTTGTTCCATCTTCGGGATGAAGATGGGCACGCTACCAGGGAAATACTTGGGTATACCTCTTTTTGGGGGAGCCAACAAATCAGCCATATGGAAGGATTTAGTGGATTGTTGTTTGAAACGAATGGATGGCTAGAAGAGCAGATGGTTAACTTCTACAGGCGGAATTTTGATGTTAAAGTTGGTAATTTTTTCTATTCCTATCTTCTCAATGATGTGCTTGATAATTCCAAAGAAGATCATAAAAGTAATAGGTGAAAGGATGCGTAAATTTTTTTGGAATGGTGCGCAAGAGTATGATAAGATTCCCCTTTTGGAATGGGAAGAGATTTGTAAGTCGAAGGGTGTGGGTGGGGTAGGCTTGAGAGATTGGAATTTAATGAATGAGGCGTTGGGGGAAAAACTAGTTTGGACTATTTACTCTCAACCTTCTCAATTGTGGGTCCGAATCTTGAAAGCTAAATATTTAGATTCAATGGAGGATAGTAGGATT
Organism: Sequoia sempervirens; assembly: GCA_007258455.2. Classification (NCBI taxonomy): domain Eukaryota; kingdom Viridiplantae; phylum Streptophyta; class Pinopsida; order Cupressales; family Cupressaceae; genus Sequoia; species Sequoia sempervirens. The sequence continues at coordinate 12,772 of VDFB02385070.1, read as the reverse complement.
TTAACTATGCGGAACCCCCCAATTGGCTTAGCCATATGGAACTTTATAATTTATTGTCGACAAGTAGTAGTGGATCATGTAACATGGCAGATTGGAAATGGACAAAGGGCAAAGTTTTGGGAGGATTCGTGGGCAAGTTTTCTAGTTTTGCAAGAAAATGTAGACCTTCTGGAAATTAAAAATAGGTTTAAATTACATTGGGGCGATAAGGTCAGTGATTATCTGGAATTCAAAGAAGACGGTTTTGGAGGAGATTGGGGTTGGAAATTTCTTCAATATGTGGATTTAATAGATAGGCAGCGAGCTACTATGCAGGAGATTCTTAGCTCTCGGAAGGTTGTGAGGTCAAATTGTGAAGATAAAGTAATTTGGTGTGGAGCTGTGGACGACAAATATTTAGTTAAATTGGGATACTATATCTTGGATGTTGGTGCAAGGAATGAAGTTTGGCTGGTGGATCTTTTATGGGGAAAGGAACACCTACCAAAATTAGGTACCTTTGCGTGGTTGGCAGTCAAAGGGCGCATCTTAACTGGGGAAAGAAGAAGGCAGCTGGGTTTTTATGGGCCCTCAAGATGTGTTATGTGTGAGAAAGCGGAGGAAACAATAGATCATCTTCTGCTTCACTATAAAATGGCTGCCTCATGTTGGGATATGTTATTGAAGTCTTTGGGATGGCACGGACCCTTATTAGATACCTTAAAGAGAGTTTTCGAAGGTTGGTCGGTGCAGAAGCTGAAATCAACCTTCTCGTGTGTATGGAAGGTAAGCCCATCTATAGTAATTTGGGAAGTCTGGAAAGAGAGGGATATGAGAATTTTTCAAGAAAAAGGTGATTCTTTGGACAGATTGTTGTATAGAATTAATCACTCTCTGGAGGAAGTAGTAGGAGCAGCTGCTTCAAACTATTTTAATTCAAAGACCCCCTTTACTTTGGAGGATAAAAGAATACAATCCCAATGGCCTTGTATTTGGCTTAGGCCCGTTAAGGGGCTTGGTTGGGTTAATCCAACTGAAAAATTTGTAGAAGTGGATAAATGGGAGAAACCAGATGAAGGTTGGTGGAAGGTAAACTTTGATGGAGCATCAAAAGGAAATCCGGGTCCATCCAGAGTTGGTAGTATTTTTCGTGATTGGAATGGGAATATGTTGGCCATAGGACCAATGAGATTGAAGGAGGGAACCAATAATGTAGCAGAAGCAACAACAACATTAATGGCAATTAAGATATCTAGAAAGTTAGGGGGTTCAAAGATACATCTGGAGGGTGACTCTTTAATAATAATTCAAGCAATTACAAAAGGAGGAATTGATGCTTGGAATTTGCAGGGAGTGATTAGAAAAATTAATGAAGAATTAGCCCTTTTTGAAGACCTTAAGGTTAGTCATATAAGGAGAACTGGGAATGTGGAGGCAGACATCCTCTCGAAATGGGCACTAACTTTTAAAGAGGTGGATGTATTAAGGTTTGAAGATTTTAGTGGCTTTAATTTGGAGGAATTTTATTCGATGCATTTAATGCAAGAAGAAACATTTATTTAGCAAGCTAAGGAGGCACGTAAATCCCCAAAAGAAGTGAAGCATTGATGAAGGTTTTTTTTCCAGCGCTGGACATACATTCAGTATTAATGGAGATGGCTGGCAAATTGAGATGTATTAAAAACACACATCTCATCACCTTTGATGCTTCTTAGTGTGCAAGTGAAAAGGATTGTAGTTGGTCGGTGGTGGGTGGTTTTCTGGAAGCCAAAGAACCAGAGACACAAGGGAGGCCAGTTTCACCTTGACATCGCAGAGGAAGTTGGACCCATTCGCTGGCAAATCGTCTATGAAGCAGCTGCAGGGTTTATTTCTCTACAAGGAAGCAAAGTTGGTGCATGCAATACAATTTATTTTGGGTGATGGATTTGAAAAATTAAGGCACAAATACAGGACCAATATGGATATTTATTCGTTGGTCATGGCTTGGGGTCTGGATTTAGGAGAGTCGATGGATATAGTGAGGAAAGTCATGAAAACTCTGGTTCACAAATATTTTTTAGAGGATATGGAAGGCATTCTGGAATGGGAGATACCTGGAGTGGGGCTTGTTAAGGTTGAAGGCATGGATGGAGGAGGCCCGAAGCTCGCGGATTTAAATCATCTCTTTATCAAGTGGCTAAAAGGATGCACCAAAGCACTGTGGCGAGAAGGGGTGGAGCGCAGGTGGCAAGCACTCAAAGTCTATGTCGAGCTACTAGAGGTCGAGGAGGTCCTAGAGAATCTCAAAGACATTTTCAGAGTAGAAATGCATGAAAAGAAGGATTCGCAACTGCAGAAGAAGTTGAAGCCATTAATGGAGATAGTGTCGTTAGAGATGGGTAACTCTTCAAAGGCGTCTAAGTAGTACAAGTTTTAAAAAAATTCTAGGATACTGTACAAAATCTTGTCTATGATTTTGTTTTTGGGGGTTATGCCTGGTTATGCATTGAAATTGTAAACACCTTGGGGCACGAACAATGGTTGAAAGGGTAGATTTTAGGTGGGTATGTTTAGGGACAATTAGTTATGTTAGAAATTGTGTTGGTTAATCAACTTTTTGACAGTTGATGGATGAAGCTAAATCTGAAGTATATTGTGATGAGCCCTACGCTCTCAACTCAAAACCCCAATTTTCTTAAATCTTTAAGTGTTATTTAGTTTTTTAGAGAAAATTTGATAGACAGAAGAGAAGGGGCGCACAGCATAAATGCTCATAAAATGTAAATTTGCATTAATTTCTTCAGAATGAAAGTATAGAAGACATTATTTAACTTCAACAAATAGATTGCGAATGATAAACATACCGAAATATCTCCAGATTATTTAATTAAAGAAATAAGCCAGTTTGACAGCCGGGAATGATGAAATCAAGCAAATAGGCTCGCCCAAGCTCCAGATCTGACTTCTCCCACTCAGAAATGAGATACAATGGCCTGGTAGAGGTAGACGCCAAGATAGAAGCACAAGAAGGAGCAAAGAGGAAGGCGTTTCAACTTCTTCCTTCACACGCCTTTCCAAAACAAGCACAAAACTCAATGCAAATGTACGGCCCAAGTCAACTATTGAAGAAACCAAGATGAAAGCTGGAGAATTGCTGGAGAGGACGCCTCAAGATGAAGAAACCCTCTTCTGAACTGAAAACCCAAATAATAATCCTCTGTCTGAATCTGTAGAACCTCTGGATGAAGCTCTCAACATGCACTGATTCGATTGATCTTTCACAATCTCAAGAGTGCTCACACTGAAGAGGTATCGTTCTTCAATGGCAGTTTGTTCAAACCCTGATCACAGGAGAATGCACAGGAAATGGCACAAGGCAAAGTCGAAATATCAAAAGTTGAGTTTCATTGCCAAAAATGCCCTTTTATGCAAAGGCACACATTCCAAGAAAGATACGCCTTTTCTCATAATTTAATCTTTTAAATTATATTTAAGTCATTTTAATAGTATTTGACTTAAATACTTGGGCGCACTTTATCAATTGAAGTGATTAAAATATTAAATCACTTTTAGAGAATATTTAAGTGATTTAATAAAATATAAAGTCAATTTGACTTTATAATTAAATATTAATCAATTAATATTTAAATCACTTAAAAACCAATAACTCACTCAAAACATCATAACTCGCTGTGCCGTCAGAAGCTCAACTCCTCCTGCGCTAAACGCTTGAACCAAACCAGTCAAACAAGAACAACAAACTCTCCGAAAGCATCAAATCTCTAACCCAACCTATTAGCCTACGAGAGTCTAAGAAATAGGCTAACCACCATCAAACATGATCATGCCGAAAAAGGGGACATTACATATATGTAACTTTTGCTTTATATCTAATAAAATAAACTATTATCACTGATCAAAAAAAAAAACTTTGGAACTGATCCACCATTTATGGACCCAATTTATAATCTAGGTAATCAATGTTTTTGTATGAAACATGAAAAAAAATAATGGGTTTATCTAAATATTTAATTAAAATAATTAATCCTAAATTTATTTGTTTAAAATAATTATTATCATTATTAAAGTGGTATCAAAGCAAAAGATCCTACTAGCCTATAGGGTATTTCAATGATTTATGCTTTTTAGTGATAAAGAGACTAGATATTGGAGACAAGAATGAAGGAAATTTTAGGTTGAGGGATCAAGAACCAAAGGTTTGGACATGAGAAAAGAAGTTATGGATAAAGGAGGAAAAGGGAAAAAAATATGACATATGAGGAAAAGGAGAAGTTTTTTCAAAAAACTTTTCAAAATCTCGAACAAGGCCAAAGAGAGTCAAATGAACAGATAAGGAAAGTAGTTGAACAATTAAACACATGAAATCTTCCAAGAAGGGGAAGCCCCATAGTAGTGGAGCATTAAGTGAAAACCTTTTAAAATCATCAAGCCCAACATTTTTACAAGAAGAAGAAGCTAAAATGATTCCCATCACTCATGATGAAGAATATGTTAATGAAGAAGTGGCTAGATCAATAGATGGATATCAAATCCAATATAAAGTTGTTAGAGAAACCTTAACCTTTTAAAAATATGTTAATATGGTAAGGAAAACTCCATTCTACAGGAAAATATCAAGGAACATCTAGAAAATAGTGAATAGGGAATTAAAGATTAAGTTTTAAATAAAAATTTTGCACCTATTTTTAATGGAAGTGACAAGAATTCAAATCAAGCCTAGTTGGAAAAAATATAGACCTACCTCACCCTTGACCCCATGAAGGAGAAATATTCAATCAAATATATATCTTTTTATTTAGAAGACAATTCATATGATTGGTGGTACCATGGTTGCATCAGACAAGGACTTGAATAATTTATTTTTGAGGATTTCTACCAAATGGTTCTTGATATATTTAAGCTTAAAGATGAAGAATATTTTGGAGAACTCACCAAGCTCAAGAAATAGACTATAATACTTGTACAAATGTAGTATATTTGTAGAATATTGTTATCACAACGACATATATTTTAGTAAAGAGAATCATATATCTTTTTGGCGAAGGAATCCTTAAGCCACTCAAAGGTCTTGTCAAAGATTTGACACCATCAAAATTGCAAGAAGCTATCAAAAGAGCTCTAACTCTATACTCGTCTATCTTGAAGAATAAATTTCTTTATCATTCCAAGGCACCCACTTTTAGGTGGCATAAGAGAAAATTTTAGACAAAGGGATTACATGCAACTTCTCAAAAGACAATTCCTCAAAATCACCAAAAATGGATGACGACACCAAAAATAAGCTCAAAATGCTAAGAAAGTAATAGATCAAAATATTAAAATTTCAAAATACTATGAAACTAAGGAAATAGGTGGATTGTATCATGTAGTAATATTATCTATCTAGGTAATGCAGGCTTAAAGATCACTTTGCGGGTGGAGTTCTTTCTTGAAAGGGTTTCTCCACATAAGTTTTCATGTTATGTGCTTTATATGAGTTTGATAGATTTAATTTTCCAATATATTTTTATACATGCTTCTTCATGTGTATTTATATGGCTAATCACATAATACCTTAATTATTAAATCACATTTATTCACTATGTGTTTAAGGTTTTATCGTAGTAATTTACCATATTTTTTAATATTTGGTATTAGAGCTTTGATTTTGATCAAAGAGAGACACCTTTCTTGTAAGTATTGAGGGTTTTTATCTATAGTAGGAAATATTAACTTAGTGGTTTTACATGTCTATGTGTGGTGAGGGCCGTGACTAATAGTCCCCATTCAAAGATTAAAAAATTCAATGGCTTTGGATACAACTTGTGGAAGCTAAAAATAAAAGATCTCTTAAGGAGAGGGATCAGTGGAGATCAGTTGTAAACGAAGGAAAACATTTGGATATGTTTGATGAATATTGGATAAATTTTTACAAGAATGAATTGGGGTCCATTTAGTTTCCATGCATATTGTATACTCTTGAATGTCAAAGAGGATGCTATAACATTCAACATATGGAAGAAAATTGGTGATATTTATCGAATGAATAATCTAATAAATAAATTTTACATTAAGAGGAGATTATACTCCTTAAAAATGAAGGAATTAGATATTTTTGTTAAGTACCTTAATTATTTTAATATGATTTTGCATTAGCTCTAGGGAGTATAGATATTAAGATAGATGAGAAGCATGAATCTTTTTTACTACTTTGTTCTTTGCAAAAATCATGGAAAAATTTAAATGTTGCTATCAGTGATGGTAATTCAAATCCCAATATGGATATCTTCTTACAACCTAGCTCAATGAATAAATGAGGATAAATTCCATGGATGAAGGTTTAAAGGATTAACTACATCTTTAAGGAAGGCCTAAGGATAAAAGTGTCTCAAAAGTGCAATGGAAGAAATATAAGGATAGAGCCAAATCAAAAGAATAATCCAAAACCCATGGGAAGAGTACAATGAAGCTTTATAACTATAAAAAGTGGGTCCATAATGCAAAATGAGAAGAATAACTTTAATGATTCCTCTATAGAGAAATCCTTTAATGATGATGTTAGTGATGCATTGTTTATTTCTACTAATTTGGCCAATTTTTATTCTACATGAATCCTCACAAGGAGTGGTTCTCATCTTACAAATCTTATGATGGTGATGATATGTTACTTAGTGATAATGATTCACATATAATCATTGGTAAAAGGAAAGAACCACTTTAATGATGAAAGAGTGAAAAATCTTATCAATGTTTTATATGTTGGTTACAATATGGCAAGAGAGAATTTAGTGTTGATGAAGGGATCTTGATGTGACTTTATTTAATCTTGAAGCTACTACTTTTTTTAATTCTACCAATATGGCTAGAAATTTTAATAATTCATGTATGTTGTAGCACTAGATATCGGACCATATTCCTAAAAGAGGTCTTTGAACCATGATTAATAAAAAAACATGGTTGATGGTTTTTTATTTTTATTTTTCCAAGTTTAATTTTTATAAGTATTGTGTGCATGGTAAGCATAATAGATTTAATTTTCCTACAGAAATCACTTGAGCCAAAATATGTTTAAAAGTTATTCATTTGGGTATTTTTGGTCACATATATATATATATATATATATATATATCTTCTAGTTAAATCACTGCTAAGGGGCAACACCCTGTATTACTTCAAAAAAAGATGTTACATGAGTTTCAAATGACAAAAAACTTCTTTGTAGGCCTTTGAAAAAATGTCCTTCCCCATAGCCACCCTAACCTTCCTATCATACTGCGTAGATACGTTTTTTTAATACAAAATGGCCTGAATTCAGACACAAGCATCACCTATTACTCCATAATTGACTCTATTTATACCATACCTCGAATTAAATGCGATTTCACACACACATGAGGGAGGCATTAATGACTGGACTTGTTCAACTTTGCCATCATCCTCTGACTTCAATTTTTCTTAGGATATGCAGTATGCAACCACCTAGAAGTTCCGCAATCTAATCGGTCGAGCCTTTTTTCTTTCTCCCTCAGTGGTCCCCTGTCATCCTTGCATGATTCTTCTCCCATGCCAAAGTCCTAAATCATCATCATCCCCACCACTATTTCATTTGGTAAGTCCTTTGTCTTCTCCATATATATATATATATATCTTCTAGTTAAATCACTGCTAAGGGGCAACACCCTGTATTACTTCAAAAAAAGATGTTACATGAGTTTCAAATGACAAAAAACTTCTTTGTAGGCCTTTGAAAAAATGTCCTTCCCCATAGCCACCCTAACCTTCCTATCATACTGCGTAGATACGTTTTTTTAATACAAAATGGCCTGAATTCAGACACAAGCATCACCTATTACTCCAGGACTGACTCCTATTTTCTATACCATACCCTGACTACTGCATTTCACAATACCATAGAGGCATTACCAGACTGGACTTGTTCAATCCTCATCATCATCTGACTCAATTCTTTTCTTGTAGGATATGTAGTATGCAACCATCGAGTAGTTCGCTCCGCAATTCTAATCGGTCGAGCCTTTTTCTTTCTCCTCAGGGTCCCTGTTGTCATCCTTGCACAATTCTTCTCCCATGCCAAAGTCCCAATCATCATCATCCCCTACCACTATTTCATTTGCAAGTCCTTCATCTTCCACATACCTCAGTTCCCAACCTCGCAGATGGTTTTTCACCAAATTGGCCACTCTGAGCAGGAAGAAGATGTTCCTTTCACACTTGTCCCACAACTTCTCAAAACCCTCTAGGTCGATGGTTTGAATCAAAGGGAATTTCATGACCTCCCTTCCATTCATAAGGATCATGTGGTAATTTTGTGGCATTGGGATTTGTTTGTTCTCGTCCACATTATACAGGGCCGCATCAATGTCTCCCAACCAGGCGTGGATGAACACCATCTACATGAGTTTCTTCCCAATTTCCTTTGTCACACCCATGTGCAGGAGCACAACTAGGAACATGGCCAGAATTTCCAAGTTCGACATGAACCTATGATAGGCCCTCAGGAATTCTAGACACAAGACTTTCTTGGTCACCCAGAGGACCAACAGGTGAGAGGAAGCCATCAATCCCTGTAATCTTTTGTTTGAAATTTCACCCATGAAGGATTGTTGTTGCTTCACTGTGTTCAAGAATATTGGAGTCTCCATTGCAATTGTTGCAACCATTCCCCACGCCTCTCTGGTGCTCAGACTTGTGCTATTTCCTCCGCTCTCTACCACTCTCTTCTTCTTTTGGAATGACAACAGTGTGTTTATCTAAGACTACACCAGCCGAGGCATTTTTAACACTAATGATTTTACTCATTATGAGCTTTTCAAAGGTCATTCCCTTTGAAGCGTGTTTGCTCGCCACCACCTTTTTAGTGTTACGGAATGGAATAAATGCATGGTAATATGTTAGCCAACTATTGATTCCTTTACCTTGGGACTTGATCGCCTATCTTTCTTCTTACCTACTATTGATGACTCTTGTCTTGTCAATCCAATTTGCTTGGATTTTTTCCTCATTTTTAAATGTGGTTTTTCTACTGCCGGTTGTTTTGATTATTTCATCACCCTTTTTTCTCTGATTTCAGCTTCATCTTGGCCGCCATCCACGTGTGGCTTTTTGACGCCCTTTTTTCCAGCTCATCTACCTTTTCATTGCCTTCCTGGTATATGCGGTTGATTTGGAAGGCCTCAAATCTGCTTGCCAGTTGTTTGATGCTTTGCAACAAATGGTTGAGTTTCCAATTCGGAGTGTTTCCTCTACGAATGGTGTTAATTGTGATGAGAGAGTCTCCTTCCAAGTGTGCTTGCTTCACGCTCAAGTGTAGACCCAACTGTAAGCCAATGGCATTTGCTCTAAATTCTACTTCATTGTTCATGCAAATTCCCAGTGAAGTAGATTTTTTTGCTAGAGTCTTGCCCTGAGCGTCCTTGGCAATGCAACCAGCTCCTCCTGGTCCTGGGTTTACATGAGTAGCTCCATCAAAATTGATCTTGGTCCAACCTTCTTTCGGGGCCTTCCATGTTACCTCCACTCTTTTTGTCTTTGATGGTTGCAGTGAGTCATTTCCACTAAGAAGTGGTGGCTTCAGTCCCACAAATCTTTTCATTAGGCTATCATCCCAGTTTGTAAAAAATTTCTACTTTCCTACTCTACACCGGTCGTCCTCATTGACTAGTTCTATTATGGCCCTTTCAATTTTGTCCCAGAGCCTGTCTTTGTTCATCTCCTTTCCTTGGAAGATCCTTCTATTTCATTTCTTCCATATTTCCCATATTACAATGGATGGATTTATTTTCCAAATGCCACCAAAAACTGATTTATTACCTCCTTGGGGCCACATTTTGAACCAGGCTACTAGCTTCGTTGGCATGGGGCATTGTAGATTTAATTTATCTCTAACTCTATTCCAGCAATCATTTGCATAAGGGCATGTTAGAAGAAGATGATCTACTGATTCTTCATTCTCTTTGCACATTGAGCATCTTCCCGACCCTTGAACACCAAAGTTGATTAGTCTATCCTCTGTGAGAATTATTTTTGTATCGCCATCCATGCAAAAAATCCTGCTTTGGGTAGACATTTTTCCCCCATATCAACTTGCATGGCCAGTCTTGTCTTTCCATATCCATTTCTTTAATCTTGTATCCACACTTCACTTTGTAAGTGCCTATAGAGGACCCACACCATCTGATTATGTATTTCTCCTTGGATGGGACAAAATTTCTACCATTGAGAATTTATCTTAAAGCTTCTTTCTAATCTTGTGGTGCGTTGAGAGTTTGGAGATCATTCCAACTCCAGCCTAGGGACCCCTGGTTGACAGTTATCTGGCCATAGTTAGCAACCTTGTTCCCCCATAGTCTTGTAATTTCTTCCTTGATTTCTTCTAGCCCCAAGGTGTTACTGATGGGGGGTTTCCCACCCCATGAATCATTCCAAAAAGATGCACTATTTCCATCTCTGATCTCCCAAGTTACATGCTTTGCTATAATGTCTTTGCATTCCAAAATGAAGTTCCATATTGCAGAACCTCTTGGTGGGTTTATTGTGGTGAGGATCCTAGTTGGGTCGCCCAAGTCTAGGTATTTTCTCCTCATGATTCTAACCCACTTTTGCTCACCTTTTGTGTGCAGGTCCCATACCAATTTGGCCCCCATGGCTTGATTCATTAATGCTAGTTGTTTGATCCTGACCCCACCAACCTCTTTGAGTGTGCACACCTTGTACCAAGCTAGTAGAGGGAATTTGTTATGTTCCCCTATTCCACTCCAAAAGAGCTTCCTAAAAATCTAAGTCAAGGATTCTTCCATTTCCTTAGGAAGCTTTAGACATGACATTGAATACACCAGTATGGTTGACAATATTGATTTAACCATTAGTAGTCTTCCTGCTGAAGACAACCAATTGCCTTTCCATGTTACCAATTTGTTCTTACAGTTGTTTACCAAGTTCTCCCAATAACACTTTTCATTTATTCCTGCAAACAAGGGCATCCCCAAGAAGCATCCTGGTAGTGTTGCCACTTTAAGGTTCAACATTTTGGCTAGGTCGCTTTGTAGACTTGGTTGAGTGTTGAGGAAGAAGACTTCCAGCTTTCCCCAATTAATGCTCTGCCCTGATGCACTACAGTAATCATCTAAAAAATTCTTGATCACCCTTGCTTCTCTTCGGCTAGCCTCCCCCATCAGAACTGTGTCATCTCCAAATTGTAGGTGTGTTGCGGGTTCTATGTCGTTTGCCACATGGAATCCCCCCCATTTTCCTTCCCTTCTTAGCTTTTGAATCCCTCTCCCCAGTACCTCTACCATGATTATGAACAAGAAGGGGGAGAGGGGGTATGCTTGACTTAGCCCTCTTATGGAGGGATAGAATTCGTGGGCAGACCCATTCACCAGAACATAAAATTTGGTTGTTGATATACAACTTCTCATCTAGTTAATCCAATTTTCTTTGAATCCAAATTTCCCCAACACCTCTAGGAGAAATTGTCTATTTACCATGTCATATGCTTTGATAATGTCCAATTTCAGCACCATGCAAGGCTCTTTATTTTTCCTAGCTGAGAGGATGGTTTCATGAGCAATGATTATACCTTCTGCTATTGACCTTCCTGGAGCAAATTCACTCTGTTCTGTTGATATGACCTCATTCAGGACTTCATTGAGTCTGTTTGCTATTATTTTGTTGACCACCTTGTACACTGTATTACACAAAGTAATTGGTTTGAAGTCACTCATCGTCTACGGATCTTTTTTCTTGGGGATTAGGGATAGAAATGTGTGATTTACTGCCCCCAACATTGTCATTTTCCTCCTTGATTCTTCCACTGCCACCCATAGATCTTTCCCCACTACATCCCAAATTTTTTGAAAGAAACCTATTGGGAATCCATCAAGAATTGGAGCATTGTCTGGATTCATTTGGAAAACTGCTTCCTTGACCTCTTCCAAATAATTCTTTTGATATAACCACTTATTATTTTCTTCCTTTATAATTGTAGGGATTGAGCTTAGGGACTTTCCCTTGTCTCTTTGTTTTCTTGGATTTCCCTATTCAAAATGTCTTCAAAGAATATGATCGCCTCATTATTCACCTCCTCCATAGATTAGGTTTCTTCCCCATTGGCTTTCTTGATTTCTGCAATCTTGTTCCTACTCTGGTTAGAGATTATTGTTTTGTGGAAGTATTTGGCATTCCTATCTCCTTCTTTTAGCCATATCTCTCTTGATTTTTGTCTCCAGAAGCATTCTTCCCTCTTCAAAATTTCTACCAGTTCTTCTTTCAGAATTTTCTCATTTTCAAAATCAAATGCATCCATCCCTTTCTCTATTATATGTTCATTCAGGGCTCTGATCTCTTGCTCTATCCTTTCTTTCTCCTAGAATATGTTCTTGAAATGGGACTTATTCCATTCTTTGAGCTTGTTTTTGATATATCCCAACTTTTTGTTAATCTTGAATAGTTCTGATTTATCTCCAAACTTGATCTCATTCCACCAACCTTCAATTAGCTCCAACAGGTGTTCATCACTCAGCCACATATTTTCAAACTTGAATGGGCATCCTTTAGGGGGTTCATCCTACCCAAATGCCAGCAGGACAGGGAAATGATCCGACCCTGTGAAAGGTAGGATGTGAGCTTCCTAAGTGGTTGATGCCACTCACCAGTCTCCCCAGAGTAAGAATCTATCCAACCTTTCTGCTATGTTGGTGAAACCCTTCCTTCTGTTGGACCATGTGAAGGTTCCATTTTTGGTCTGTAGATCCTTTAGCTGATTTCCATCTACAAATTCTTGGAAATCTCTTTG
>VDFB02385069.1:0-18108 GCA_007258455.2 Sequoia sempervirens | reverse complement strand
AAATGACACTTTTGATATAAATGCAAAACAAGTAAAACTACTACTCATCTTTATTAGTCTCTTTACTTTACATATAGAAAGAATAAGTTTCCTTTACTATTGTAATCTTCTTTTGCATGTTGGGTAGGTTTTAATTTGGAGTTGAATTAATATTGAATTACTCTTCAATGTGAAAGTGGTACTTGATAATTTGTTGCTTTGTATTCAAAGATTTAATGGATTTGCTAAATATATATAACATTATAATACTTATATAAAATATTATTACATATATAAGTTTAATTTAATTGATAGCTCATTATTATGTAAACTTTCTTGATAACTATCATATTTTAATATTTTTTGATAGTTCAAAAATTTATTTTTTAATTATTCAATATTTTCAAGTCATTCAAATATTAATAATATAAATTCCACCTTATATGTCTTATATTATTATATTATGTGCTAAATTCAATTCAATAAAAAATTGATGTTAAAATGAGAATAGAAAATATTCAATTTTTTGTTTTAAAACATAAATTTTATTTCATCTCCTAAATTAGGAAATTAGTGGTTCTATCTAGATAGCTTTAGTTAGTTGGATGAAAAATATTTTAAAAATAAATATGCAATTTAAATGTGCACGTATATTTGAAATTAGTCTAAAATATATTTTATTGAGATATATGGTGGAATGTGAAATGTGTAACTACATTCTTGAATATTCTATTTAATGGGATATAATATCACCAAAAGTTCCTCCTTGCTCTTTATTTTTATTATACATTGTCCTTAGTCTACAAGGTGCATTTGCAAGAGTGTTGATGTATTTCATAAAGGTTCTACAAGATATGGAGGTATAATGGTGGAGAAGGTTGGTAGTGATCATTGATAATGGATTTTTGATATGATGATGATTAGTGACATTTTGTCTTCTCTATCATTGCTTGACTTGTTAGGAAATTAAGGGTTTTGATATCATTATCTTGGAAGGGTTATTATTTTGAAACACAATGGCCATATAAGTAGGATTTTAGAGAAAATGTTTTTTTTTTAAAGTTAATAGTGAGGCTTAGACTCATATCCCATTATAGATAAGACATTTGGGAAGATGCACAAAAGATGAGTCCACATAAGGTGGAAGCTAAAAGTTGAAATCGGGTTTAACAAAACAAGATCCCATTTTTTAATAAACGGGATCCTATTTGGGTTCGGGGTCCCAAGCTAAAAATCTAAATGGGATCCCATTTTTAAAAATCGGGATCCCATTTACTATTGGTATCCCAAGCCACCCTGTAGGAAACAGGATCCCATTTTTTACAAATTGGGGTCTCAATTTGTAAAAAAGGGATCCCACTTCATAAAGGTATTTATTTTTTAAAAATAACTAATGGGACCCCATTTTAACAGTTCAGGATCTCGATTGACAACGACCTCCAACATTCCAGCAACAAGGCAGTGACCTCAGGTATGCCATTAACCCTTTTCTTTGCATTTTTTTTCATTTTTTTGGTTATTATTGATTAATTTAGGTTTTTCTTTGTATTTTTGTTGAATTTTTTCATTCAATTTAGATCTGCAAAAGAAATGAAACTCTCATCAATGGAAAGGGTAAAAGCGCAAACCTGTGTCACACTTTCAGCCAAATAAAGTAATCCGACCGGATTACTTTCAGCCGACCAACTTTTGGCCGATAACGTTTCGGCCGAATCCACGGGGCAGCCACATGGCGCCTATGTGGCTCGAACTTTTCGGGCGAGTTACTTTCGGCCGAAATGTTATCGGCCGAAAAGGTGTCAGCACAGCGCCCATCTGGATGGACCTGTTCGGTCGAGTATATTTCGGCCGAAATGGTATTGACCGTAAGGGTATTGATCGAAAATACGAAAATAAAATCCAAAAAAAAACCCAGGCCCACTATTTGGAACGCTCGGGCGAAAGGATTGAGGGCGAGAGCTTGTCGGTCGAGGTCATTAGCAACATCGACTATATTTTGCCAGGTTCCATCTGGGACCATTCACTGGATTGTTTGATTCACCTTGTCTCATTTGTGTCTAGTTTGAGAAATTTGTTTGTTGTATTCTTGGTTAGGGTTTGATTGAAATGCAAAAATGAATTTTTGTGATGGATATTGGCCGAAAGGTATTGAATATTGTGATGTTTGTGATAAAGTTGAAGGAAATATATAAAATTGGGCATTGGCAAACTTGTAATCCTTGTAATGGCTTGGTTGTGAGGACTCATTATCTTTTCAAATTCTGAGTCATTTTGTGTTAAATTTTCCCCGAAGATCGGTTCAAAATGTGTGTTTACTCCTCCAAATTTGAAGAGTTCAAACTTTTAGGCTCTCTTGCCTATAAAACAAGAGAAACAGATAAGAATAGAGAAAAAAGCTTACTCGCAGAGAGAAAATAAAGATTTCTATTCCTAAAAACAGAGAACATTTCTGCCAGAGTGATTGTTGAACAATAAGTAGACCACTGAACATTTCTGCCAGCAGGGCTTAAATTTGATGGCCGTATGACCGTATTTAGAGATTTTTGCCGTAAAAAACAATCAAAATTTTAAGAAGATTGTATTAGATGAAAGGAGAGATTTTGGATTGACTGTCAAAATTTATATAGAATTATAATGATATATATATTTGATTTATATATAATTTTACTTACACTAAGGTATATCATAATGTTTTAAGGGCACCTTTGAATAGATAACCGTCATTAAAAAATTTGTTGAAAGGAAAGGTCGACCATCAAATTTAAGCCCTGTCTGCCAGAGTGATTGTTGAACAATAAGTAGACCACTGATAATGAAAGAACCTGATTTGGAAGTTTCATTAACCTTTGAAGATGTACTCATCTCATTTTTGTGGATCTGATTCAACTTGAATCATCTGCCCTACCTGCAAAAAGTAATGTTGTATAGAAGTTAGTCTAATATGCTTTTATAGAAGAATAGAAAAGTTGTGATATTTAACTCATTATAAGTCAAATTTAGTTGCCAGCATCCATAGTCATACAGATTCATAAAATATATGTATTCAAGATCAACAATTGTTGTTGCAATGCCCTTCCATATATTGTTTATGAGGTTCAAATAGGTCCTCTAGAAGAAAAAGCTATGCACAGTTCTTCTCCCTTTGTGGAATTTTACAGAACCTCTGGAGCATTTATCATCCTTCATTGTCCTGATAGCCATTCTTACTTCATCCCTTGTGATGTGTTTTCTAAATCCATGGCTTCTTTGCTAGAATTTTTTCTTCCAACCATTATCTCACATGTTTTCTCATTCCTCTCTATACATTGGTTTACCTAATCACTCGATAAAACATTCTTTTAGAAATCAGATAAAGCTTTGCATTTTTTATCATAATCTGTATATGCTTAGTTCTTGATCTGTATTTGCATTTTTTATCTCCAAAGTGAAATCTGCTATTCCATGTGCATCCGCAATTTAAAGCTCTCAATGGAGAGGACAAATTTTTCTGAGTACAGCGTGTATCTCTGTGTTTTTACACCACCTAGAATAAAAGCAAAGGTTAACTGTGAGATATTTATGTAAAAATGACGATACCTTTCTCCAGTATCATCACAACTAATTCATGGTGGGTATGCTTTGCTGAGAAGCTTATGATGGTGAATACAAGACTTCTATCCAAGCATAGTGGAAGCCAAAGGCATAATACAACCCACATAAATTTTTATCTAATATTAATAATATTCTTGTGGGGTTATGGTGAAGCATGTCATGCAATCCAATGTATAGAACTTCCATCAAATGTAACTTCAATGGTGGGTTCTTTCAGGTGGGAAAGTTGGGAAAATTAAAAATCAAAACGTCTTAAAAGCATCAAGTTTCCAAAATCTATAATAATCAAGTGTCAAGTTCATATTTCATGATCCATCATCAAAATGACAAAAAAGCAAGCAATCAAGAGAAAGAAAGAATCAAAACATCTTTTCAATTGAAAAACACTTTTTTCTATGAATGGAAAATAGCATGTTTATAAGAATCCTTTTCTTCATTATGGTGAACTTATCTTCCAATTTTGAATGGCTGATATGATCCCTTGGCTATTATAGATTTTAGACTTTTGGAGTATCTGCCATGGAAAAATAGCAACTACGTTATGTTCGTTTACAAATAGATGACTTTTCTCTCTCAAAGTTAAAAATAAAATGGTTGATTGCACGTTGCTTCAGCCTCATAGGTTCTCCAAATTTTTTTAGGTATTCCAACAATTTAATTTCAATGATATAAAAGGTGTCAACTTCATAAAATAGGAGTTCTGATTTCCTAGGTATTAGATTTAAGAGGATGTATTTGAGATGGGGTTAAAAGTTTCATTCACATATTTCTTAAAATTTTGCTATCACATATCATTCATATATAAGCTTATCAATATGAAATGATAACTTTTACTATTTCACCACTTTAATTTCAATCATATAATAGACATCAACTTCATAGTTATTGTATAAGAAAATATGAGCTCCCATTTTTTAGGTATGAGATTTAAGGGTATTTTAACAGTTTAATTTCAATCATATAAAATGTGTCAACTTCATAGAATACTGTAGCTCCTATTTTTTAGGTGTTAGATTTAAGGGTATTTCAACACTTCAATTTCAATCATATAAAATGTGTCAACTTCATAGAATACTATAGCTCCTATTTTTTAGGTATTAGATTTAAAGGTATTTCAACACTTCAATTTCAATCATATAAAAGACATCAACTTCATATTATTGTATAAGAAAATAGGAGCTCTGATTTTTAGGTATTAGATTTAAGGAGATGTATTTGAGATGGGGTCAAAAAATTTCATCACATACTTCCTAAAATTTTGCTATCACATATCATTCATATATAAGGTTATCAATATGAAATGACAACATTTACTATTTCAACAATTTAATTTCAATCATATAAAAGATATCAACTTTATAGAATATTATATATCAGCTTTTACTATTTCAATAGTTTAATTTCAATCATATAAAAGTCATCAACTTCATTGAATAGTGTAGCTCCGATCTTTTAGGTATTAGATTTAAGGGTATTTCAACACTTTAATTTCAATCATATAAAAGGCATCAACTTCATAGAATATTGTATAAGAAAATAGGAGCTCTATTTTTTAGGTATTAGATTTAAGGAGATGTATTTGAGATGGGGTTAAAAGTTTCCTTCACATACTTCCTAAAATTCCGCTATCACATATCATTCATATATAAGCTTATCAATATGAAATGATAGACTCTAATCAAACATAATGGAAACTGAAGGCTTAATGCAACCTAGAGACATTTTGATTAATATTTACACCAAAGGAATTCCCTATGTGAAGTTAGACGAGATGATTTGATAAGTAGGAGGTATTTTCTATAGCATGTAAAATTGTGATATTGCTATTAGGATTCAACCATGTAGTTTTACAAGTCATACTCATTGACCCATGTTTCAAGAGTAGTGGTTCACAAGAACCCATCTTTCATGATAATGAATGGTCCACTTAGCACTCATTGCATCTAGTATTGGGATGGGTGACCTCTCAGGAAGGTCCAGTGCTTCACCTCTGTGAGCATCATATTGGGATATTCAAATTTGGAAATCTTTAAATATTATCTTGATTCGTTACTTTGTCCTTTTATATTGGGGTTTTTGAGATTTGTTGTGAAATCTCTTTATACACCTTAACTAACCTTAGCCAGTCCACTAGTGTTTCATTTTCAAATCTCATGTCACTAGTATTTCTAATTTTTCCAATTTGAAAGTATATTTTTAATCTTTATTTTGATGTATTTTGGTTGTACCACAAGTCAATTAGGATCCTAATCTTCCACCCAGGAGTGGTTTTCTAAACCTTAGCATGACCCAGACCAATGAGAATGATTTATATTCTTATGTATGTATGTATGTATGTATGTGTATGTATGTATGTATGTATGTATTATATATACATATGTGTACATGTGTGTATGTATGTATGTATGTATTATATATACATATGTGTACATGTGTGTATGTATGTATGTATATGCATATATATATGTATGTAATGTGGCATATGGAGTGGTATGTAATATATAGTGGTATAGGGTGGCAGGGGGACACGTACGCACACGTACGTGAGCCACAAACACGCAACATTACACCCGCAGTATTGCGCATTACGCACGCAATATACATAACATACGCGCAATACGTGCATGCACATTACGTACGCACACGCACCATTGCTACTACGCATGTGCGTACGTGGCATGCATGCATGCACAAAATACGTGCGTATTGCATGTACGCATTACGCACATATTACATACGCACACGCATGCACATACATACGCATGCGCGTACGTAATACGTACGCACGCGCCGCAATACGCATTATACGCAACATTGCGCACGTGCGCATTGCACGCACGCATTACGCACATAAACACAGACAACATTTATCACATTACGCACACCGACATACGCATGCGCCGATGCGTATTGCATGCATTGATACGTGCATGTGCATTTATCCATATACGTGTGACGTGTATGTGCTGCATGCATGTACATGTGCATTATATATGCCATATGTGCACATGTATGTATGTATATGCATATATATGTGTGTATATGTATTGCATGTATGTGCATTTATTGATATATATAGAGTGTATGTATGTATGTACTTAGTATACATGTGTACATTACATCATTGTTGAGACATATATATGCATGTATTATTATATATATGTATATACATACATACATACACATGTACATACATACACACACACACACACACACACACACACACACACACACACACACACACACACATATATATATATATGCATGTACATACACACACACACAGATATATATATATACATGCACGTACACACATGCACTCCCACATACATACATGTGTACATATAGATATATGCACATGTAGATATGTTTATATTTTATTCCTAAGGAATTTATTTCAAAGAATTTTAACTTTATTACTTTAATATGTTTTAAGTTAGATCGAAAAATTAAGGAAATGTTAACCTTTTTATAATTTAGTGTTTGATTTAAAAAATAATTGATTACAAAGAAAGGCTAGATCATATGTGACCAATTGTAATGAAGAGTATTTTTTTATTTTGATCAAAATTTTAGTATAGAGTGGTTGAAAGGATAATTTTTTTTTTTTCCATATTTACTCTTGGTTGAATATTACATGCATCTATGATTTAATAGGTTCACATAGCTCGATAGATATAAAGTTTGAACTAGATCTCATTAGATACATTTAAATTCAAAAATGTTTTCTAGTTTTGAAACTTGAAAATTTTACCTTTAATTTAAATATATATTTTTTTAGTTTTGAAAAAAATTCAATTTAAATTTGTTTAGTTCATTATGTAATTTTGTTTTAATGATATGCAGATCTCTATCTATTTATATATATCATGGCCGATGAGGGATCTCATCATTCCCCTCGTTCT
Organism: Sequoia sempervirens; assembly: GCA_007258455.2. Lineage (NCBI taxonomy): Eukaryota > Viridiplantae > Streptophyta > Pinopsida > Cupressales > Cupressaceae > Sequoia > Sequoia sempervirens. The sequence goes on along the minus strand of VDFB02385069.1, from coordinate 10,633 downwards.
GAGCGAGAAGCTCAAACTAGATCAAATATATTTCAGGATAGTATTGCTAGATTGGACAATGCTCTAAAATGTTTAGAGCAAACAATTCACAACTCCCCCAATTTGGCTAATCGAGATAGATTAGTCACTATTAGACAAGAGATTATTAAGATGATTGAGACAATTTGATCATACAATCCTTATGATGAAATCAGCATTGAACAGTTTTATTTTTCTCTTGCCAGGAGTGTTACTGGCACAGTGAAACATAGAGAAGTTGCCAAATTAGTTTCAGGTGAAAATGTGTTATCCATGTTCCCATTTTATAGAGGAAAAAATAAAATTAGAGGATATGTGGTTACGAGGTGTGAAGATCCTCTTGTTGCGCCATTCATATACCTAGATGGTTGGCAGCACATCATAGATGGCCTCACAATGATGAGCTGCCATTGTATTTTGTCAAACAGTTATATGCAGAATTTTATTTACATATAGAGGTGGACTACACATCTTATCCTGAGCATGCTGGCCAAGGTAAAGGCCGTTTTTCTGACAAACCACAGTTTAGACCTTCAAATTTTCCACCGCCTATGGACAAGAGGGCATTAGTTGGCCCAAACCTTTTGGTTTTACCAAAACGTTTGGAATTGGCAGCAGCAGAGGAGGCAGCAATAGGGTCCACTCAGAGTCAGATTTTTGAAAACATTGCCTCTATTACGACGCAGATTGATCAGATTTCATCTGATCGAGTTGGTAGATATTTATTACGCCCACAGATCAACCTTCCTCCCATTGAGGCTACATCTGCATCGTATGATCCATTTATTAGTGCCGATCTACCTACTCTTGCAGATGTCGAGCATATGACCCACACAACTCTGCGTAATACGTGTAGACTCTCAATTTTGGATTTACTAGCAGCATATCAGGTTATCAGTGAGGACCATGGGATTGCTCTTGACAGGGTACCAGACTTTATTAGACAACGATATCCTCATACACATATGAGCCACAGGGTGGCAAATGCAGCTCAGGATATTCCACATCAGCCTACAAAATCCCATGCACATCATGTTTCTGTTGATCCTTTAGCTTGTCCAGGTGGTCGTTAGGATGTTACAGGTCACGTTGAGGCTACTGCGACACCTGATCCTGTCCATGGGACATATAGTCGACTTCTTTTTGCTACTGATACTGTACATGCTACAGAGCCCCCTACGATGTCTTTACATTCTCGTGATCTTAGTGACATTGGTAGAGCCATCAAGCAGGCACAACAGGTACTTTCAATTTATAATTTAAATACATGTATATATTTTTAAAATTGTGTTCTAAAAAATTATGTAATGCATTTTAAAAACTTCTAGGGGTTTAACTCCTGATTGAAATTGTGTACTTGAAAATTTTAAGCAGTATGGTGATTTCCCAGACTTTGGAAATTTGGAGCATGATGGTGATCCCATGCAGTATGCAGATGAGGTACATTTAAATTTAATTTTAAAAAACTAATTACTTGATGTTTAAGTTTGAACACATTGAACTCAAGTACATTGTAAAATTTTTAGATAATTTTACATATATATGTGTACTTGAACACATGCAGGGGTTGGGACGAGGCTTAGGACACAGATCGGGAGATATTGGATTGGGACATGGATCCACACATCTTGGATCAGCAGAGCGATCGGTCCATGGATCGAGGGAGAGGTCGAGGGAGAGATCAAGCCATGGATCAAGGGAGAGGTCGAGGGAGAGATCGAGCCATAGATCTGATGATTCTATTCATACCAGACATCCCTCTCTTTGAGATTTGTTTTATAGTATTACATGTTTGAGATCATTTTATTACATGTTGGAGACACTTTTTATGATTTATGTATTGAACATTTGGACGTGTTACATACTTATGTTTTATGGTACACATATATATACTTGTTATGATTTACATGTCACATTCATACAGTTATGTTTTATGGTTTGAATCTAGGTTTGTTATATACGTGCATTATTATGCTTTGATGAACTCACTTACATTACATCTATAAATACATCGTGCATTAAATTAGTTTATGGTTTTATTTATTTAGCAAGGAACAAGTACCTTTATTTAAATTTAAATTATGGTAACTTGTTCAAATGCACTTGTTGTACATATAGATAACTTTACATTGTGAAATCAAAATGTTGGACTCCACTATCTAATGGTTGCTATTTGTAAATTTAAAAAGATGGACATGTACATGTAATTAATTTAAATAAATAGTTCAAATGAATTTGTCTTTAATAAATAGGTCAAGAAATAGAAAAAATTGAATGCAAATATGCTTGAGATTAATGCTATACATTTTAAAGTAGAACATAAAAATGCAATTGGAAATAGATGATAGTTAGATTGAATTCTTTAAAGCTCTAAATGTTCATTTTTAAAGTCAGTAAAAGTTAAATACATTTAAATTGTGCATATATCATGCTCTACATTAACCTAATTTCTAATTCCATATAATCTAATACACATGTTCATTTGAATGTGCATGCAAAGAATTCTTGAACTAGATGATGAGCTATACTTGTGTCAAGTTGAATGTAAATGAAATCATATATATATATATATATATATATATGTTTGAAAGTGTTCACTTAAGAATGAACCATATAATTCAAATAAAGCATGCAAGCTATAAGTGGAGGTGAATGTAAATGAAATCAAATTTCTAGTCTTGAAAGTTTAAGAATTCCATGTGGAACATTTATATATATGTAATTAGAAATTGATATATATATTTAAATCTTGAAAGACATGCACATTTAATATTAAATTAAAAATTGATGACAATTCTATATAAATTAAAAATTGATCAAGTAGATCTAGATCTTCTTGGATGACAATTCTATATATAAATTAAAAATTGATCAATCCATATTTAATTGTACTGGAAAGATGGACCAAATTACATACATGGTCTCAAGCTATACATGGTAAACAAAGCTAAATTGATGCCAAAATGTAGCTATCTCAAGCACCCCAAACACCATCACTATGATTCACTACAATGTTCATATATTCCAATGCACCTTAAGGTGAACAAGAAAGGCCAAACCAAGAGAACCTGGATACAATCTAACATTAACAAAATGGATAAATAATTTAGTTCTATACTTAAAAGATAGGAGCTAATATTCTTAAGCAAATTTGAATTTTAAAGATGAAATCAAATTATAAGGTCAAGTGATTTTTTATTAGGAGATTGGATTTGAAATGGATGATAGTCTAGATTAAGGATAAGGTCCCTAGATGTTGAAAACTTTGGGTGATGACGAAAGGACAATATGATGTATGGACTAGATTGAGACCAAGTAACCAAATTTTGATGTTCAAGTGATGTTTTTTTATTATTAAGGATGGAGAATGGATGTATGGTTGAGATGGATCTAGATGGATAATTTTTAAATGATTCTAGGATGAGGGATGCTTACCTGATGAAAATTTAATAAAATTAGGATGCGATGATTAGGATACATGAAAATCCAAATGATCATTTAAAATTATTGAATGTCATGCATTAGTAATGTATAAAAAATAAAGAAAACTAGAGACAACATTTATGTCTAGATTCTTCACCACTCAAACACCAAATCAACTAGATAATTTTATATAAGTTTGTGGAGTTGAATGTTCAAATGAAATGAAATATTTGAATGTGAACTTAAGAATTCTGCGGAACATAAATAAATTTAAATGCAAAATTGGAACATAGACTAGGTTTTGTACATATTGTTGCACGTATATATATATATATATATATATATTCAATCTAGCTCATGTATATAGGTGGAGTTGAACAAATATTTAAATTCAAAGATTTGAAAGTGAAAGTTTAACAATTCCATGTCCAACATAAAAATTTACAATCAAGGAATCTAGAGAGATGATATAAAGAAATTTCTAGAGATTCTCAAGAGTGAACTTAAAAGAATGAACCATGTCCAACATGTAAAAATGCAATTGGAAATTTAGATGATTTAAAGGAATTTAGGCAAAATGTGAATTAAAACATTTTTAAAGTCACTGGGTTTTGTATCAAGCATATATATGATCTAACATACATGTCACATTCTAAAAAAAAAAACCATTCTAAATCATGTCACATGTCCAATCAATACAAATATATATTATCTAGATTTGGAGTCATAAATGTGTACACATGTATCCAAAAAACAACTTAAAGCTCCTGGTACATAAAATCTGGATCCTCTCTATCTTTAATTATCTCTAAAATCTTCTCATGATCTTTAATAGGCAACCTCCACTTTTGTTTGGCACGTCCTCTTTTAGGTAAAGTTTCTAAATTTATTTTTGTTGCCAAAACTAAGTGACTGTAATGTAGAACCTTTTGTCCTGGCCTATAATCAACAAATATAATACCATTTTTATCTATCTTTATTTGTTGATAATATGTGCCTTCAATAACAACTGATCCAATGGGATACTCTTGTCCCTCACCATCTGTCATCGATTTGACCAATTTGCTTTTTGGTTGTGTACATCTTAGTAGATAGTAATCTACACCTTCCGCATTTTCAGGATCTTACTTAAACATAGAATATATATATATAAAAATTTAAATCTTGATTTTAACTAAATTAATCAATTTGGACATACCTATAACAACTAAATCAGATACACGTTCGTAATCAGCTGAATATAGTGATTACAGACACAGAAGAGATATTTATTCAAAGATTATCATTATTACATTGCACCACACAAAACATGATCACACTAATACTGATAATACCTACCAACACATTATGACATAGATTTAATAGCTGATTTCGATAGTGATTAATTCTGAATACTAACTTTGTACTCACTGAAATATATTTTGAATCTAGGCCTGGCCTTATTATTTTGATTTTAATATCAGCTGTTAAAAATGACTTTTGCACCATTCAACAATTTCGTTTGCATTCCGTATGGCATTACCTACAAGTTACACACAAGTTGGCACAATTTCTCACCTATTACTTTCAAAGAACTTAAAAGAATTTAATTTAGTTAAATTAAATATATATATATATATCTAATCTTTTAAAAAGTATGAAGCTAAATTGGACATACCAGCAAGTTCATGTTGACGAAGTGCACGCTTCACACATGCTCTTGCTCCATCGTGCTCTCCTTTTCCATGTCCACTCTCATAAAAATTCCACAAAAATTTGGTGTTGTGTCTAGCATGTTGACTGCTTAACCAAACAAAGGATTTTGCAGACTTAAATTGTCATGTGAAGTTACAAATAATTAAACACTTGAAAACCAAATTATCTTCAAAAAACAATTTAAGTCTCAAAGTTTTAAAAGTAAATATAAATTAATTAAAAATAATTTAAAAACCAATGTACTTACCAGCACATCCATTAGACCATATCTAGTGTTGTTCTTGATTTATGCCACGTTGTCTTAGGTCTTCAAAAAACATTTTGAAACAATGAGCTACATAGCTTCTATCATGATTCGTATCATCACTGATATAAAAGTGAACCTCTTTGATGATAATTCTATCATCTTTGCTACTTTGTATTCCATCGACCGCTAACTCTGCATGCCTGTAGCAAACTTGCACGAAGATTGCAACTTGCTTTGAATGATAATATTGACTTTGAATCTCAGTTTGAGGACTAAATGTATAGTTCTCAGAGAAATCTACAATAGAGAGAATACAACCTGGTGGAAAACAATTCTTTGAATAACGAATTGCTTAGATTGCCATCTTGCACCATGACAATGTTGGATATGTGGATATATGATATTGTGAAATTTACTCATGAATTCATTGTAAGGCAATCCACTCTCTTTGAGAACAATTTTTTTGGCCTCAACTCCTGACTTCGTTAAGTATGTCTCATAATCAAATCTCTTCCAAGTAACTTGCATTTCATTATTGTCAACATGTAAAAGATTCTTCAAATCTCCACAATCATTACATACATTTTTTATACACTGAACATTGAATTCATCCGAATTTTCTGATTTTTCACATAGAAGAGACTTCACAAATTGTGTTGTGCTTCCAGGGATGGCTAAATTTTGATCAATTGTTGCCATAACTTTTCTATATGATTGTAGGTGTAGATCAAATTCAACATGATTTCGGCAACAACAAGTTTCACGTACTTTATTTATATGTACAAATGATGGTCGTAGTGTTTCAAACATCCTTTGACAAATCTTCACATTTAAAAATTCTTGTTTAAATGCTTCAAAAGTTCACTTTATGTTGTATCTATAAAATGTTTTGGATGAGAAATTTTTGTACCATCATCACCTATTATTTGTATAGTATCCCTTCTATTGGAAGAAACACGAGAGTGGGTGGTCCAATATTCAACAACTTGTTTCTTTACATCTTTTGAAATTCTATCTTTTTGAGGAACCCTACAAATATTTACCCAATTTTTCTCAATTTTTCCATCTATTTCATCTCTCTTTTCAATATATCTTTGAACAATTCTCCTAGAAACATTTTGTAATTCAGAAATTGCTTGAACTTGTCTTCTATATGATAATTTCTTACTAGAAATTACAGTCATCAACGCTCTACATGCAACACTTAAATCACTAGACCGACTCTTCTTTTCAATACATTCTAATGCTTCTTGCAGGTTTTCAACAATTGTTTGTTTTAAATATGATGACTTTTTCCTATTATCAACCCTAACAACTCCAAAACAGGGGTCATTTCTTTTCGTCTAAATAACTTTGCAATTAACTATGCTCTTCCAATTAGAGATTTCTCTTCAAAAAATTCATCCCATATTTTTTTAGAGTGTAATTTTAATGTGCTTTCAGATAACATATCTTCAGATGAAATATTATTGAAAAGAGAATCTTCATCCATCTCCATCAATTTTTCCATACCATAGTCCAAAACATTTATATTAGTACTAGGTTCAATTTGTTCTTGTACCTGTACGTCACCTTGATCATCAATATTTTCCATGGGTTGTTGTTCAGTAGATGTTCCTTCATCCGCTTTTCTCTTTCTTTGTCTTACTCGTGTTCGATCATACTTCCTCGATCTAGCCCTTGGATTTGCCATCACAAATTACACTCAAATTTGAATGATTGCCTACATACAAATTTGTACACACATAAGCTTTCCATGAAACATGTACATGTAATATAGCATAAATATTTTAAAAAGCCTGTAACTAGATGCAAAACATAAACATAAAATATTTAAACAAAAGTTTTTAATAAACATAAACATGCAAAACATAAAATATTTTTAATTGAATAATGAATATATTTCTACACATATTTCTTTGATGTTAATATTTTAATAAAAAAAAAAAGTGAAAACAAACTTCAAATGCATTTTCAATAAAAAACATAATCAATTAAATAAATTAAAGATCAATACACCTTAAAAATATCTCTCTTCTCCAAATGCCTTTTTTTTTGTCGAAATAAGTCTTGTAAATTTCAGAAATGATAAACCTTCCAAAATGTTGAAATAAATCTTCTTTAATCGAAAATAGTCGAGAAAATTTTGAAATATTTGTTATTTTTGAATTTTTTTAATTTGATAAATTTGAAAGAAAATAACTTTATTTTATTTCATTAGTTTTCGGCCGAGTAATTATCGGTCGAGTAATTATCGGCCGATAAAGTTTCGCTCGATTAATTTTCTGCCGATTCATTCCCTACCGATAGGGTTTCGGCCGAAACTTGATCAGCCGAAAACGTGTCGGCCGAAAACATCTAGTTGGCATCCTACATGGCAGCTTACTCATCATTTTTCAAAATTTTCTGAAACATTCATTTTTGGCAGAGTATTTCTCTAGTCAGATTGATATTTTTGCAAAAAATAAAAATACCCTTTTGTAGAGCTTGAAGTGTAGAATCCAAATATAGAATTTTTATAATATTTTGATTAGTTTTGATATCTTTTATTTTTAAAATAATGCAAGTAGGTTTTAAAAATAAAAAAAGAGGCTGATTTGATGTTAAAAAAATGATAGTGAAGTTTATTAAAATGTTTTAAATATTATATGAGGCATAAGAGGAGAGAGTCTACTTCAAAAGGGTATATTTTGTTTTTTGAAAATGATTGAAAAAATTGAAATTAGTTGACGGCCCGCGAAAACTGTCAAATTCTGACATGTTTGACTTTAAAACGTTATTACGAGAAAAATATACATCAAAATGTGATTTTTTTTTCCATGCACAAGATATTGAAATTACCTATTTGGAAAAAAAAAATAGGGAGAAATTAAGTTTTTTTCATTTTGTTTCTTTACGACCCGTGAAGTCACTCTTTTATGAAATTTTCAGCATTCCAAAATTTGTCCTTAAATTGATAAAAACATAATTAATTTTTTTTTTTTTAATTTTAAAAATTATAGGAATAAACTACACCAAAAGTTCTACATTTTATTAGTTTACACCATTTTGAAATTCAAAACATAAAGACCACTTTTATGTGGTCGAAGTTCATAATTTTTTTTGTTGTTGGCCGATTCCTTTATAAAGTGTGACACAAGTTTGTGCTTTTACCCAAAACAAACAAAAAAATTGAACCCTAAACCCTAATCAAACAAAAAAATTGAACCCTAAACCCTAATCAGAAAAAAAAAGAACCCTAAACCCTAATCAAACAAAAAAATTTGTATATATGGACATATGTATGTATGTATATATTTTTCAACTCTAAAATATGAAATAAAAACCCTTAATTTAGCTATTTTGAAACCACTGAAAGATGGTTTCAAAATACTATATATACATGTACATACATGCATTCTTGAAACCTAGAAAAATAGGCGAACTCTAATCTTTTGGGAGATAGAACTAGGGTTTAGGACCTTTCCACCTATTTCCTTCAAGTTTCACTTAAGGAAACCTTAGAGATCTCAATCCAAGGATGGAATAAGGGAAAAAGATCTACAATAAGGTGTCATGGGGTGTGATTAAAGACTAAAAGGGGGTTCACCACCAACCTAGGGCTTGGAAAGACAAAAAATGTAAATGATATGCAAAATTTAAGTAAATGACATAGAAATGAACTCAAATTAGAACAGTAAACTAGAGATAAATAGAGGTGCACCTAGAAATTGAAGAGGCTTGAATGAGGGTTTGAAATCCCAGAAATAATGACTTCTAATGCACACTGGGACTCATACGCCAGTAGGGGCGATTTAGTCCTAGTTTAGGGTTTCTGATAGAAACTAGAATCTAGAATTGGCAACTTAGGATCTGCTAGAAATGTCTGAAATCTAGCATACTAGGTCTCATACGCCAAAAGTGGTGATTTAGTCCCAGTATTAGGGTTGATCTGCAACTTTGGTATCCTCTAGTGCTTTTCTGTAGCTTCTCTCCTACCAAATCTTTGAGTCTAAAACACTAAATTGCAACTTATAGGTGACTTTCTGTGATCTTGGAATGTAGATGACAACTTTAACAACTTGAAAAAATTTCTCCAATCTTTCTCTTCAATGGATCTTCAACCTAAACCACTTAGAGCTGCAATCACACATCAAAGAGAGGGAAAAATGTTGGTTTGTTAGTGGATAGGGGTTTGCCTTGGTCAAACCCCATTTTGGCAATCAAACGTTGAAATGAAATCAAATAGAATGAAGGAATGATGAATGAACAAATATGCAATGTTGCAACTCACCAAACCCTTGGAAAAAATGTTGCAATCTTGTAAGTAATGGCTAGCATGAATGTGGATCTTGACTTGAATGCTTGCTTGAGTCATAAAACCCTACATCACAAATGTCATCTAAAAAAAAAACATGATGCATGATGCTTGAATCTTGATTAATGCTCCAAAATGATTGGTAATAACTCTTGAATGCTCTTGAATTCTTTATCTCAAAAAGTGCTAGATTGCTTGTTCACTTACTAGGAGAAAATATGTGAAATAACCTTGTATTTATACTTGTTTATGCCAAATTTCCTTAAATTACAACACTAAAAGCTGACATCAGATCTAGGAGAATAAAATCCCACCAAGAATTTGAATTCAAAATAGGTCCAAGCTAAGTGAGACTTATACACTAGTTGGGGTGTATGAGTCCTAGTAGGTTAAGCTTGGGACACATTTTTCAAGCAATGCTTAGTTTTATGCTAAATTCAAGACTAGGCCCTGAAACTTAGGCGGGACCCATACACCCAAGGTAGCGTATGAGTCCTAGATCACTAAATTTGGGCCATACAATCCAAAATCATTGAATTATGATAGGTCATTACATACGTGTTAGGATTATCCTCAAAAAGATGTATTAATTAAGGCTTGTGGATGCAAAATAGAGCCAAATAAGGCATAAAGAAGCCCAATTTTAGCAAGGAGGGCCCAAACAAGTGTGAAAATATAAAGGGATACATTTTCCTCCACTACATTTAGCCCCCACTTTAGTGAGAGGATTAACTTGCTTCAAACTCACACTAAAGTAGACAAACTCACATCAAGAGGGGTCCAAAAGTACTAGTGCTAGTAGGATAGGATGGCAACGATCAAGAGGGATGATCAAGCCCCCAGGATTGAGATCCTATGGCAAACTAACATAGGCACAAGAGAACACACATGAAAATAAGGAGTAACAAGGCACAAGCATACACTTCCAAAGACACAAAGAAGAAAGAAAATGA